>JAZGTK010016042.1:0-12913 GCA_036877625.1 Ambastaia sidthimunki
AAACAATACTTTAACATGACAAAATCTTACAAAGAATACAAACTTGTGGATCTAGGAAATATCACTTTCCAAACAAATTAAAATAGAACAAAGTTCCTGTAAGGTATTTTATTTATATCCACAGTATACATATTCATTTATACATATTTGTGTATTTTAAATCATCAGAAGGCACCGTTTCTTTACACAATCAGTAATGATAGAACATTGTTATCAGATGAATCTTGCATTTCTAGCACATCCCAATTTGGGATTAAATCCTCAACCTCTGTGTTAGCAGCCTAAATACTGATTTATTACCAACCACTACTTCCATTATTCTTCCATGTAATTCTCTTAAACTTTAATTGTCTAGTGTAAGACATTTATTCTGTACACTATATATTGTTGTTTTAATTTAAAAGCTCAATTGGATGCAAGTGACGAGATAAATAAGCCTCTGGCCGGATGCCTCGTGCAAAATACTGCCATCAGTGCTTACTTGCTTTGTCTTTACATGACACGAGTCATGTATTACTCTTAATGTAACACGATTTAACAGCTGAGGTAGAGCACATGATCAAAAACACCATTCATCATTACACATTACAAAACATTTGTTTTGTTTGTCCCCTTACAAAATGTTAACCAGTTTCCAAATTAATCACAATACCAGTTATTAAAAGAAGAATAAATATTGGCCAACAAAATAACTCTGAAACTTATACTTAACGAAGATCTTATATTATTTCAGTATGATTTCAACAGGTGTATCTTTGATGTTTTGTCAGAAACCATGGCTACCACTTTAGTATTATTCAAAGGTGAGTCTTAATAATCATGTGACCACACATCTTACTTGATGACACGTTCAAGTATACAAATATCTTTATCATTTGCTAGACCTTAGACTTAAAACAATTGCTATGGCCATAGCCAGCAGCATCCCTACAGCCACTTCTTTCATCCTGCCCAGCTTCACGTCCTCGTAATGCTGTTTCTGCTTCCTAAGGATCTTCTCCCTGAGTCGACGCATCTCCTTCTCCCTCTGCAGCTGCTCTCCATAGTGAGATCTGATGAAGGTATCAAAGTCGAAGATGTTCTGACGGTCGGCACCAACCGTGGGCGAGTGTCGGGCTCTGGTCTGCTGACCTGGTGAAGATGTGGTACTCTCTTTCCCTGCAGATCTGCTGGATCCTTGTAGGTCTGCTTGACTCAGAATCCCTCGATCATATTTCCTTCTTAAAGCTTTATTACCGAGCACGTTGTACGCCTCACTGATCTCGGAGAACCGAAAGGTGGCCTCCTCGCTTCCAGCGTTCTTGTCCGGGTGATATATGAAGGACTGTTTGTAGTAAGCGGTCTTGATCTGCGCATGTGTGGCTGTCGGAGACACCTCGAGAATGTCATAATAAGCTGACTTTGATTTGTATAACGGCTCCTCTGGATTCCCATTAGTTTGTCTTTTACTATAAGCTCTGTAAAACAAAACCTCACAGCTGAATTGTCCTAAACGAGCAGATGGGAGTGTCTTTGTACAGATGGATCTCCTTAACTGGTGTTTAAAGTGGTGTTGAGAGCACAGAAAAGCACGTTTTGCATGCGTTTCCAAACATGAAGACCTATGAACTGTAGTTATGACATCTTTTGTCCCAAACACAATGCAATCGGTCCATTTATTGCCAGAAACATTTTCGGTAAGCAAGTCTAACGTCGCTTTCAAGCTGCCTGCATATCCATCAGCACCCCTAAAGCGGGTAAATATTCTTGCACTCGGCTCAGATGAAGTCCCTATCGGAGGCTGTACACATACCCGGCATGCATGATCGACTGCAACACGATCGTTTTGATTTTTGCAGAACTGCGTTGAATGTATTACGGCTGTAACATAAGCCGCATTCAGGACCGGTTTCCCATTTTTATCCAAAAGCGGGAGATATGAGTGTTTAATGAACTTGTAAGCTCTTCTCCCAAAACACAGTCTGACCTCCGCCATTGCGCAGAGATCAAGCAAAACGCAACTGCCCGTTTTCGGAAACGGGCAACCGACCAATTAAAACAGCCCTTCTTTGCAGGTTGCTTGACGTTGCCCAATGCCGTCTGGTGATAATTTTCCATGTAAGGGATAGGCTGAGTGTTGTTATTACGTCATCATAATTACGTAATACTGCATGTATAGTATTGCCTGTATTTGAAAATAAAGGATCCTTTCTATTAAGCAAATCATATCACGTGGACCGTGACATTGCGAGGTTATGAACTTTGAGTATGTAGTGACTGACACCCTTTTAAGTAAAATATTTTTGCTTGATCACACAGTATTACTCTTTGCACTACTCCAATAAATACGCTTTATATTATTCTATTATTTGTTATTGCATTGTGCGATTGTAACTGCATAGTGTTCATACACAATTGCAATTCATAATCTGGACTCTTTAAATTCATAATTATTATTTATAGGGACATATTTCAGGTTGCAGATTGCATTGTATTGCATTTCCAGTATTTAACAAAACTGATAAAATAGCATTTCATTTCTACATTCTATTATTATCAACTCTGCCCTAAATGTATCGGTAAAGCCCAATAAGCTACGTGTACACAAGTTACGCACTTTGTAAATCTCTATTCATGTTTACGCCTGAAGCGGCGAACACTCCTAAAAACACTCCCAGCAATGTGCCGTCAGCTGCGCAAACTGCGTATCTGCTGTATAGCGAGCGTGCGGCACAAAAGCAGGCTCACGTCCACCTGACCTGCCCGGAGACCACACCTCTCGCTTGGGGGTGTGCTACACGAACCTGGACATCACAACAATCGCTGACAGTCTCGTTGTGGATAAACGACACTGTTTTGAAAGCGGGTGTCGGTGTGTGCATGCAGCATAATGGAGCTGGCGAAACCCCAAACGGAGAACCGCCTCCGCTTTCCTTCACCGCAGCAGGTCCGATCCAAATGGCAACACCACGGGTGAGGAGGTTCGCGCAGGAGGGTCGGACGGTCCCTCAGCCGAGAGTGATGGTGGTTTTTTCGGCTGCAAGTGACACCGACAAAAAGGAAGATGCGATGTCGGGCGCGATCACCGGGGACGAGGAATATCGCAAACCAGCCATACCCACCCCTAATCTTAACCTAGGGAAGCCTCTTTGCACCTTAGACGTACCCGAACAGGTAAATCTGTAAGTTTTAAAGAGGATGTGCTATTTATATCACGGAGCTTTTATTGTACAGTAAGTACATAAGTGAAATCTTACAGTGTTTACATTAATCTGCGTCTTTCCAATGTGATCATTTGGTCGGAAACATGTCAAAGTTACCCAGTGTAATGAATTGTAGTTAATTCACATATTCTGTGTCATAGATGAAACAGCAGTATCAAGCGTGTTTTCTTTTTGTTTGCTTCAAGTTGATTGGTTCATTATCCCAGGGGGCGGATCTATGTATTTTTTGATTGGTTCGTGCCTCATGACTGTCCAATCATATTGCTTGGTGGGATTAACCTAATCGTGTTTTGAAAGGCCCATGTGAAAAGCCACAACAGATGCATGACCCTTCAAAACTATGTACTGTATATATGTGATGTAATTTGTGTTAACACCTTTGGTTGTAAGAACCTCAACATAACAGCACTCAAACTGTTGAGGTGCAAGATCCTACAGTTACACATATTCAGCTTGGTCGACATGGCAATAGTTTGTGTCTGCCAAGGATGGTCAAAAATATATGTGTACTCCCTGCATTACTGCTGAACATGGCCAATGCAAATAGTGATAACACATGCTCCTTTTTCTCCATAGTTCCCAGAGGTCATACCCCTGAATGTGGGAGGAACATATTTCACCACCCGGCTGTCCACTCTGAGACGCTATGAGGACACAATGCTGGCTGCCATGTTTAGTGGCCGCCACCACATTCCTCGTGATGCAGAGGGGCGATATTTCATCGACCGAGACGGAGCATATTTTGGGTTAGTGTTTGGATTGTGAATCTGATTATGGTTAGCGCTCACTACCCACATAGAACCAAAAATCAAAAAAGCAAACATTTTGAATAGAATTTAGCTTCTGTATTTATTTTTTTATTTTTTCTTCATCAGTGCTCTATACTGTTTGTTTCTCTGGCTTTAGAGATATTCTGAATTTTTTGCGGGAGGGTGAGCTGCCTCAGAGGGACCGTGTTTGCGCTGTGCACAGAGAAGCTCAGTACTACGCTATTGGGCCTCTTTTGGAAAGTCTGGAAGACACGCAGCCACTTACTGGAGAAAAAGTGCGACAGGCCTTTCTTGATCTCTTGCCCTATTACAAAGGTAAGTTCTCAATTGAAACCTCAGTCACATTTACATCATTTTATCCAAAGTAAACATTTTATCATTATGCATGTTTTCTAAGATTTGAACCCGTGACCTTTCTGTTGCTAACGGCATGCTTTACAAGAGCTACAAAAACACAATTCATTTTAATATTCCAGAAAACTTAGAACGCATTGTGGAGATCGCAAAACTCCGCGCCATGCAGCGAAAGGCTCGCTTTGCGAAGCTGAAGATCTGCGTGTACAAGGAGGAGATGCCCATCACCCCGTATGAAAGACCGCTGTTCAACTCGCTGCGGTTCGAGCGCTCGGAGAGTGAGGCCAAGCTGTTCGAGCACCACTGTGAGGTGGACGTGTCGTTCGGGCCCTGGGAGGCCGTGGCGGATGTTTATGACCTTCTTCATTGCATAGTGAGCGACCTGGCAGACCGCGGTATCACTGCTGACCAGCAGTGCATCGGTGTTTGTGACAAACACCTGATTAATCACTACTACTGCAAAAGGCCCATTTACGAGTTTAAAATCACCTGGTGGTGAAAGGCAAGTGTTTTAGGAGGTCTTGCCTCTTTTGCCAAGAACTGAGATGCACAGGATGCGAGTGAATGATGTTGCTGCTGTCTACAGTTACATGAACCAGCAGGGATCTGGAATCCTAATCCAATGAGCAGAAAGAATGACAAGCTTTCGACGGAGACGGCAGTTGTTGGCTGTTAATTTTACAGTTTTTTTTATAGCCATGGTTCGCCATGGTTAGCAACCCGAAATGTACTTTTATTTTGGCAGCTGTATTGATCCCTTAGTTTTTGTAAGTAATTTAGCTTCGTTTATTTAAAATGGATCCTACTCGGAATTGTTTTGTCCAGTTATAGTTTAAACTGGTTTTCTGGAATTCTCCTTAGAGGAATTTAAATGATGTGAAACAGTTTGCGTTTTGTACTAAATATGACATCTCTGCAATGGAAGTTTCTGTGTTTTAGCAATGAATGTATTAACGGTTTGATCAAAGAATCAATCAACTGGACTCAAATTACAGATGTGTTGTTGCCTGTGTTGTGTTGTTCATGAAGGAATTTTTTCTCTTACAGTATTTTAAAGTGATTTTTCTTCATTTGTTTTACTTGACTACAATACGTAGATCTTATATTGGAAATAGACAGCACTGTAGATTTCCAACAGATAGGATGTCCAAAAATAAAAAAGGCTCATCTGACATTTATAGCCACACAAAATTTTACATAAAGGGTTCTAAAATTAACCATGCATAACTTTTAATATCACAGATATTTGATTAATGTAACTAATTAAATATTTCGAAGGAGAGTACAAAGCAGATTACCAAATATTTTCCTTTTTAGGGTAAGATCATGTACTAGATATTTAATGTACTAAACATAAATTTAAAGAAGTATGTTTAAACTTAAGAGACTGTTAGCCACCTTATTGTATATTAGTTTTTTTACACTTTTCTGCAGCCAATAGCATTTGTTAATGCTTTTTATAGCCATAGCCCTTAGCAACAGCAAATGTATTAGCATTATTCTATTTATTAAAATGCTTGAAACCTCTCTGTTATACAGTAAGTTTGCTGTGAGAGCTGTGAAGGCCACATGAGGTTGCATGAGCTCTCTGTAATTGTTTTGGTAGAATATCCAAATCCATTAAATGCATTTGATAATCCTAACTGGGGTTTACTGTCAGTCTTACCCAGTGTACTTTATGTTGCTGATATCTAAGCTGATATTTTTCTGTACTCTTTGTATTGCATTATTGTACTTGCGATATTGTGCTGATAATAAACCATGTATTTTGCAATTTATTGAAATTATTTTATTTATTTTTAAAAAAAGAACACAGCATTAGAAAACAATTTAAACATATGTATTAGATTAACTGCCAGACCGACCACACACAAAACCCTGCCCACAGAGCAGTCGCGCAGATATGACGTCATTGTGATCACAGAGGACAGCGGTGACAAGGTATGACCGGTGACCTGTCACTGTCCTGTACATTAGACAAAAATGTAGTGTTTGTTTATTACATCTTTAGACATATGTGCTGCATGATTATACTAAAATTGTCCACTTTTGGCTGTGGGTGTGTTGTGTTTGTTTTTAGCCACTTAGCTGTTTGGCTAGCTTGACGTGTTTGCCTGCGGTGGTTTAAATGACGTTTCGTATTTTTCCAGTGGACAATTAGTTTTCAGGTCCCTTAATAACCAACCAATACTATTGTAAGAGTTAAGTTATGATTATGGTTAATGCGGTAAAATTGGTAATGACCTACCGTCATTGAATTATGTCTAATGTGTTACTTTTCATTCCATTGATGTCGCCAGTTCTGCGCTGATCAGTTGTTAATAGATTAAATACATGTTATAGACGAGATCACAAAGTTTATACTGTGCATATTATTGTTATAAAGATAGTTCTGTTACATTTATATGTTGCATAATTGGTTGTACTGTTAGACATTGTTTCTTGAGACGGTATATTTTAAAGGTGAAAGCAAATTTTTCGTGCATGATATAATATGACTCCTGTTGCAGACAGCAAAATATGTCAATGTCAGTCGTGTCCCTTGACTTTACCCAGACAAAAGGAAACAATGAGTCAGCGCACTGAAAGACGGGGAATCCATGTGGACCAATCAGAACTGCTGTGCAAGAAGGGATGCGGTTACTATGGAAACGCTGCCTGGCAGGGCCTGTGCTCCAAGTGCTGGAGAGAGGAGTACCAGAAAGCCCGGCAGAGGCAGATCCAGGAGGACTGGGCCCTGGCTGAGAAGTAAGTTTGGTTGCTTATAACAGTTGTGGAAAGGCTGTTATATTCAGCATTAATCACTTAATATAAAGACAGATCACATAATAAGAATAATATGGAATATATCATAAGTGATCTATTCTAACGAAAGCGAGTGTTGTCTGTCGCAGGCTGCAGAGGGAAGAGGAGGCGGCTTATGTCAGCATTCACGGCTCCTCTCAAACCCAGCCTCCGCAGTCCCACTCTCAGCACTCTCTCGCCACCTTCTCCAAGTTTGAGGAGAAGAAAACCAACGAGAAGACACGCAAGGTCACCACTGTGAAGAAGTTCTTCAGTCCTTCTTCCCGTACAGCGCCTAAGAAAGGTATGAAGTGGGTGGAACTGGAGTTGAGGACCTGAATGTGATTGGTGGTGTTTTTCAGTAGTGGGTGTGGTTTGTGCAGTGGGTGTGCTCTGATTGGTTTGTTTCCAAAACTGATTGGTTTGTTTTTTTTGTTTTGTTTGCCTTGTATAAATATAATACCCTCATAATTAAGTTTGGGTTGTTTGTTGGGCACCTGAAGACCCCTGGCAAAACTGTTGAACTAAACTGACTTGTACTACAGGGGAGGTCCATAGACACCCCCCAGTCGTTGTCAGTGCACTGAACTGAGCTCATTAGAAGTAAATCTGATGTTTAATTAAGTCTGATGTTAAGCGAAGTTTAATAGTGCGTCAACGCTGTAGATGTTGCAGAGGTCAGAGCCCAAAGTAAAAAAAAATCACATATTTCTGCCTTCTTCTGGATTCCTCACGAGAAATCATGCTTATTCATATGCAAATGATTTCCCCACAATCAGAGTCCCAGTTTTTTCTCTGTGTCATTAGATGCTTTCTTTGATGAAGTCTTTAATTTCTGCCTGTATCCGGTACAGCAGTTTGGGATTAATGCAAATTTAACATTATTTTAGCAGATCTGATTGGTGATTAAAGGCTTCATTATTGAAACATGAAGTGATATTGATCCATGCATGATTTGATTCATGTTTATTTATATATCCATTGCGATCAGTCCCATTATTTATCTATTGTGTTGTGAGATCATTTCTCAAAGTTCATCTAATCTTCATCTTTTAGTTTGCTTTTCATCTTCATTTCGTTTACATCTCATCTCCACTCCACCTCTCCGTCTTCTCCATTACTCTCCATTTTTTCCTTCTTTCATTCTCTTCTGAACTCCTTTGGCACCACATTTTTTGTCGTTCTCCATATTTCACCCCCCACTCCCCATTTCTGTCTCGCTCATTCTGGGTGTTTTAGTCCCCCCTGAAAAAGAAACCGTGACACAAGAAAAAGAGGAAAAGTTGCAGGGCAGGAGACAGAGCCATGGAGAAACCCTCCTGAGGGATCTCAAGGGCATTTTTACCCACCCCTGGGAGATGGGCTCATCCACTGAAGGTAACGGATAGAGCCTGAAGGATCTGGGGTGTGAAAAAGGAAAGTGGGTGGAGATTGCAGTGTTTGTCTTTTCTGAGGTAGACCACAGTTTCTGTGAATTTGCTGTTCTATATTAATGAGGTCAAGTACAATAAAAACATCTGTTTTAAAGGAATAGTTCACCTAAATATGAACATTCTGTCACTATTTACTTACTTTCATGTCATTTCAAACTTGTATGACTTTAATTCTTCCATGGAATACACAAGGTGATTCTTTTTTTAGAGAATATCAAGTGACTTCAGGAAACTTAATAAATAAACAGAAGTCTTATTCACTTGTATTGTTTGGAAAAGTTATTTTGGGTAAACTGTTCTTTTAAGTTTTTCACAAAGCACCACAAATAACTCTCCAAAATGTTTCACTATGTGCAGTTTCATTTACACATGTTATGTTTGCCTGGAAGCCCCCTTATGAGCTTTATGACAAACCGCCATTCTAAATTGTGTGTGTATTTGTTCATTTCTCTGCTAGTTGTGTGTACTGATTTAGTTCACCCTGTCATTTTTGTTCTCGTGCACTGTTTCATTGTCATGCATCCTCCTCTTTTCATGTCAATCTGATGGCAGCTCTGGTTTGGAGGCTGAGAGGTGGGTATGAGTGTCACATCACTGTAGCCCTACAGCACAGATCACAGCAAACAAATCAAACTGTCTGTTCAGACCTCAGAATGCATTCAGTTCATGTTCAGTGCTCAGGAATACACATTCTGTACTTGTCACTCTGTATCAAAAGCAAATGCTGAGTTCAGTGCAAACAAGGGTTAAGTACTGTAGTACTTATAGTACCGGTATATAGCACGACCCTAGTTTAGACAATGCTAAATATCTGTAACTTTGTCAGTGTAGTTAGTCATTAAGGTGGATACTTTGTTACTGTCTTTGACTTTGATCTAATGTCAAAGGTGTTGGCATGGCAACAGATCAGCATTTCAGCATTCCAACCATCTGGGAAGATTCTGTGTCTATCTGGACTTGTATTGAACAATCAGATGTTGTTAACATATCTTGTGTTGTCTTTGTCACATTAACAGTTTATGTGGTTTATATAGTCGACTTGAGGCATCTTGTCCTGTTTATTGTGATTAGCAGAATGTTGCCTAATGTTCAGTTTTTACAATTGTTTTAAAATGTTTAATCAGTCTTTAAACAATGGGCTGAAATTCACACAAGTCTTCATGAACTTTGTCTTTATGAATTTCAAACCCAAAGCACTTTAATATGTCTGTCTGTTTGTTCTTTATATTGTTTGTTTGTAAACATGCTTTATGTTCATACGTGTGTTCCTTAGAGAGCCACGAGGGAAAGACACCGAGTCCCTCTATCACCCGACAGTCCAGCATCGAGACCGACCGCGTGTCACGAGACTTTGTGGACTTCCTGAAGACTCTGCAGAAGCCCGGCAGAGAGATCCACAAGCAGAGCCGTCTTTTCATAGACAGCATGGGAAATAAAAAGGTGTGGTTTTAATGTGTGTTGTTCCAGTGTCAACACTGTTTATCAAGAGATATAATAAGTCACATACTTTTACTTTAAATGATTACTGGGTAATTTAATAGATAATGTGTGCTTGTATTTATGAACTGTGAATCTCAGGACTGGCATTCTTATCCAGGGCCTGATTTCTCTGGCATCTTCTCTGTGATCTGTGTGTGCCCTGTAACAAACATTAAACTTATATGTTGACTTCCTTTAAAGACATAGCTTGTGTATTTCTCATACAAATTCATGCTTTTAATAGTTATGCCCCCCTCAATTTTGCATTTGCATTATGTTTGCCTACAGTTTAATACTAACAAGTATTTATTTTCAAATTCTTGTGTGTGTATACATATTTGCAGGATCTCAATGTGGAGGAACTGTCTGAGTGTGTGCAGGACTTCTACCAAAACATGTCTGACAGACTCATGAATCATTTTAAAGGTAGGATTTATCCATCACACAACCCATAACACATCCCTGGAATTCTGTTGGCTGACTGCAGCACTATCCACAAAATGAAACCAGTCATCCATGTGGCACGTTTAATCTTTTTGGAGCATGAAATATTAGTTTTGTAGAGCATGACAAACACTATCTTGCAGTGTTAGACTAAAGTTGATTGAAGACTTTTAAAAGGTTTGCAATATAAATGGCAAAACTAAAATAATACTGTATGATTGGCCAGTGAATCATCAGGGTTGTAACTGGCAGTGTCATTAGAGGTCATCAGAGACATTTTGAGTGTGATCAGCTACAGTGTCTGCTAGCCATCTAGCATCTATCAAGAAACGTTGTTGTCCCAGCATGGTGACATGAATAGTTATGTAACAAACTAGAGATAAACATCAAAAATTCCATGTTAGTTTGTCAGACAAAAGTATGCAGGTACATTAAAAATTTTATCAGGTTTTCAGATGATTTTGATTGTATATCTTCTGAGGATGTTGTCCACTTTAGATTGCTGTGATTAGATTAGATCTCCAGCACCCTTTGACCACATTAGTAATACTTTCTAATACAGACATCAATGAATGTCCCATAATGCATTTAATTGTGTTGACATAGGTTTTGAATCATTGTAGTCATATAATTCTGTGTCTTTCTTGACATATCTTGTTCAAAATGTGCAAAAGATACAGTTTGAGATACAGCCCTGTGTGTGTCTCTTCCCCCAGGCTCCTCTGAGAAGGTGGACAGGGTGATGGACCAGGTGGAAAAATACATCATGACTCGACTCTACAAAAGCGTCTTCTGTCCAGAGACTACAGATGATGAGAAGAAAGATCTGGCCACCCAGCACAGGATTCGGTCAGCCCCTTTTAGCTCCTTAGGCCTGTTAACTTCTGTTTTCATACATAATAGTCTGATCTGATAAGAATGCACATATTTGATATGATCTCACTTTTTTTTTTAGGTCTTTTACATCACAGTGTAGATATTGCAAGGATTTCAGTAACTGAATGATCTTCATACTTTAAGTCAATGTTCAAGTCAATGATTATATTATATTTTTTGGTGTTGCTAGAGAACCACAAATGACACGCTTTTACTTTGAGTCTTGATAGGCTTCTTGAATGGTGTTGGTTTTGCAGGGCATTACACTGGGTAACCATTCAGATGCTGTGTGTTCCTGTGGATGAGGAGATCCCAGAGGTGTCTGATAGTGTAGTCAAAGCTATTACAGGTGGGTCTGCAAAGCTTCTCCATGCCATGATATTACTTTGTCATTCAGCTGCTGTTTTGGAGTCTTTTCATCAGGGTGCATAATGTGAGATAATGTGAGCATAGTAGATTTATCTTTTATACCATAGATATCATTGAGATGGACTCCAAGCGTGTGCCAAAGGATAAACTGGCCTGCATCACCAGTTGCAGTAAGCATATCTTCACCGCCATCAGGGTCACCAAGAATGAACCAGCCTCAGCAGATGACTTCCTGCCCACCCTCATCTATATTGTGTTGAAGGCCAATCCGCCCCGATTGCAGTCCAACATCCAGTACATCACACGCTTCTGCAACCCCTCGAGACTCATGAAAGGAGAGGATGGATACTTCTTCACCAACCTGGTGGGTCCACACATCATTTTAGTAGCCAAGTATTGGGACACGCATACCAGACACTTAAGTTTATGAATTTCTGAACATTAGAACCTAGAGGCATCTGAAAACTGATGCTGGCTCTTTGAACCAACTGGTCCCAAAGTCATTTTTAGTGGATGTCAGGTCTGCTCTGTAAAAACCACAGGTGTCGTTCATTACATTAAATGTTCCAGTTTGTTGTTCACCTTGTTTTCTCCTCTCATCTTCTTCTCAATCTTCTGCTCCCTGCAGTGCTGTGCTGTAGCCTTCATAGAGAAACTTGACGCCCAGTCATTGAATCTTAGCCCGGAGGACTTTGAGCGCTACATGTCCGGTCAGGCTTCCCCTCGAAGGCAGGACGATCCTTCAGGCTGGCCTCAAACCGGCTCCTCAGACATCAGCCCGGCGCTTAGCCAGATCCATCAAAATCTCAGCATCCTGTCCAGCCTTGAAAAAAGACAGCAGCAGGTCATTGAGGATGCCCACAGCCTGCAGACAGAACTGGCAGAATGGCAGGACAGTGTGGCCCGTGAGGTGCAGGACATCCTGGAAAGATTCCCGCTGGAGATCAAACCTCGAGCGTCTGCGATAGATGCCGAAAACGTAGAGAACGACAGGTTACCTCCCCCCCTGCAACCTCAAGTGTTTGCTGGTTAGCAGGCTAAACTAGTCTTTGATGACCAGCAAATGCTATATGCTTACCTCACTGTTTAGAAGTGAATAATTCAATGTCCAGAAATGGATATACCAAGACGGGTAAAACCAGTTTTAAATGAAATGGCTGCTTCTGTCAGAACGCTCTGCTTTACTTCCTGTTTTGGGGAT
>JAZGTK010016043.1:0-12913 GCA_036877625.1 Ambastaia sidthimunki
TATTTATTTCTTAACTGAAGTGTCGAGCAGGACATCTTCACAAAGACTTGATTGCAATTTAATGCATTCACTCTCTGATAATGCTGAAATGAATTAGTTAAAATAAATATAACACAAAGCAAATTTTATTTAAATTTCCTAAAAATTACTTTACATCATTGTAATTTTCACTGTGAGCCCGATAGTTCCATTAACTTGGAAACCAGCCACTTCAGACAAAAGTGTTTGTTAGCAAGTTCTTTTTCAAATGCAACTACTAACCAGAACTTCAATGCTTAACAAAGTACAATATAAACGTAAAACTAATTTCTTGTGCAGCCAAGATCAAACTTGTTTAACTTCAGTGTTTGACATGAATAAAGTGTCCTGGTAACTATTAAAGTGTCCGTAACCAATCTCTATACATATGGTGTTTACATTCGGTGAATCCTGCTGTGATCGATGAACTGTTTAGGGTTATGGAGGTTGTCCCACCACTTGAAGAGGAAGGTTTCTGCGATGAGGCTGAACCAGGGTGTAATCTTTAGCTCTTTTCTCTTGGCCTTCTCCAGGATCTCCTTCAGCTCCTCTTTGGAGACATAACAGTGGCTCTGGATCTCATTGGGATCTGGATTCAGATCCACATCCTTCTGCATGAAGAGGATGTAGTCAATCTCGTGCTCCCCCCAAATGCCGTCAGACTGGGCTTTGTAATGGATGCGGGTGAGGTAGGTGATCTCTTCTGGGGGCACCTGGAGGAAAGCATGGGACAATAAGTCAGTGTTTCTCAAGCAGGGTGCCTTAGGAAACTTCCAAGGGGGCCCTCAAGATGACTTAAAATGATTTAAAATTAAACAAAAGGAAGTTTTGAAATGAGCTAAACTAAATTTAAAATGTTTTTTTAGCGTTTGGTTATTTTCTAAAAGATACATCTTTCTAGTTATGCCAAGCTCTAGAATTTTATTGGGTAGATATTGAGAATAGGGGCCTTCGAATATTGTTGTGGACAAGAGAGAGCCTGTAAAATCAAAAAGGTTGAGTACCACTGCAATAAATTCCTGGAGAGCTAAACACTTCTATTCATCTAATTTTTGCTCATGAGCACTTAGTTACAAAAACATTTTTGTGGGTAAATGTCATGTGAATAATTATTCTGCAGAAAAATGAAATCCTGATTGTTCGACGGCAGCACAAAAATGTGCAGTCCCAAACTAAATTTGTTCACAGAACAATGGTGTATTTATGGCATGTACCGGGGGTTTACTTGTTCAGGATAGACATAAAACAGTTTTCTGTGCTAGTACCTGATCCACAGGAATGCCGAGCTCAGCTTGGAGACGTCTCTGTGCAGCTCTTCTGACCCCCACGGCATTGTTTTCTTGCAGTTCATTAGGGGTGTGTAGAGGGTGGCTACAGCAGGTATTAGTGAAACAGCCTGTGAAAGAACAACCAACAAGAGTTTAATTCAAGGATTCAATATACAAACAAAAGAATATAGACAGTGTAGACAATATTACACAGCTCTCTGGAAAACTTGATTCTGATTAGTTCTGATCTGTGGTCAACACTATCCTGTATAATGGACTGTTCTCAGAGACAAGCAAAATCCTACATAGCTGCGCTTGTTTTAAGTCTCTCATATTAATTCACGCTGTTTAATCCATTCAACTTAAATCATTTTTATATCCATATTTATTTGATAAACAGCCATGTCATAGGCAGAATAATGTTGATACAATAAACTGATGAAATGATACCTGCCTACTGTGATTTTTATCATTGTCATGATCAGGACCCCCGTATTAAGCAGAGTGATCATATATCACTCTATCAAGCTACAATGTCTGGCTAACTGTGCATTACATATTAAAGAAAATGTGAAAAATAGAAATAAATATTATAAATAATGAGCAAGTTAAAAGCCACTCACCTGGAAAAGTGATTTTGGCATCAGATCTCTGTTGTAGAAGCAGCTTGTTTTCACTGTTAAACAGGAAAACGCTAAATGCTCGATGCAATAACCCTGTAGTTAAGGAAACATGTCACTTTGTGAATTTACAAGACACGACATAATTCACATTTATTCAAAATATTTGTTCTTAAACATTCAAACAGGTGTCTATGTGTATATGTATCGCTGAAATACCTTTATCAATGTTTGAGTTTAGATGGCAGTTTTTCTTGCTGTCAGCGCCAATCTTTCTGTCATTCTCATCGATCAGAATACACATCTCTGCAAGCAACTGAACTTGCTTTTCATCCAGACTATCCATGTTAATCTCCGGCATCTTTACAGCTGCACTGAGTCCTCTGACCCGACTGTATAAACACAAACACAGTCAAACATACAGAAACCTCAAAAGGAATAATTTCAACTAAATACCAAACTAATTATAACTAACTCTAAAGTCTACAGAATAACAAAAACAGTCAAACACATTACCTAAATGCTTCAGCGTACTTAACTACATAACTTATAATTACTTTATTAACTAATTAAAACTAAATTGTAACATAACAAGCACCTAATAATAACCAATATATAACTTTCTATAAGTAAACATTTAAAAGTATAAGTATTAATATAACTTCCTATGTAAAGTAGAAACACTTTATATAAGCAAATAAAATAGGCTAAATACAAAATTACACATTTGTTTAATAAAACAAATAACACGTCACAATTTCCATAAATCGATTTTTCATTTATTTTCATAAATAATGGCAACAGAACATAACAAACATAACAGTGATGCAGTAAAAATATAAATTATGTTAGAAATCATAATGATATTTAAATAATTATTAAAAAATCATTAAGCTAAAATAAGCTAAGACAATGCAACAACGTTGTAAACAATGTTTACATGAACAGACACAGGTCTCAAAAGATCACAGCACATTAAGTCTATTCTGTATCTTATGATGATTAGATTCAACTTAATTGTCATTATGCAGAGTACAAGTAAAGAGATAATGAAATGCCGTTAGCATCTAACCAGAAGTGCAAGAATATAGTGTTATATATACAGCAAAGTGCAGGAGTGTGACGTAAAGTATTACATACAGTAAGTTCAGTGGAGTAGCGAATACAATATTATACAGAATATGTACAGGATATGAGTAGAATGAAAAGTGTCCGTAGTAATAAACAGTGGTGATGGTAAAACAGATGGATATATGTATGTAACGACATAATATTGTTAGATAGGTAAAACAAGTAAAACATGGTAAAACAGATGGATATGTGTATGTGATGACATAACATAATGAATGCATAATGCAGTTAATATGATCTCACCTGTGTAAATGTGTGTCTTGTAAATGCAGTCTGTCTGCGCCTGCATTGGCTTTATTGAGCCTGGCAAGCTGAGAAGTGTCTGCGCACCGCTCATAACACACGCACCATGAGCAGACTCACAACGCAGACCAAACACAATCCCCAACATTACAAACACGCCATCACACCACAGTCGATCTACACACTGCTGTATAACTCAACAGTTAAAGATCAGCCTAGTGAGTTAAAAGTAAAACAAGAAAGAAAAAATAGCTCCGCTACAGTCACGTGATCGTTTCCGTTTACCAGAAGCGCGTGGTGTCACGTCACGTGATCACCGCAAACACCCATGTCGCTACTACAGCAGCGGGTCCGAGCTGGAGTTTGAGCCGCTGTGTTTCAGCAATAACTCGCAGATGTGACTCGGTCGATAAACTGATCAACTGATCATGCAGATTTTCACATGAAGATATTGCAAGTTAACATGCTGGACCCCGGCGTGATTTTTACGACCCATGTTATCCAATAAAGCCCGTTGCAGTTGCCATGGAAACGCATAATACTTTTCACGCGCTTCACATTATGCGACAGGATTATTTGAGGACGATTTTATCTTTTTAATCAGTTCAGAACCTCCCAAAATATTTGTTGACGTGTACAAACCATTAAAAACATTTTAAGCAACAGTTTATGTTGCTGTATTTTTCCTCTGCCCTGAATTTCGCTTGCTTGTAATTCTTTTTTAATGATCATGTTAGATGATGGTAAATTATGCACTGTTATGTTTTGATTTGTTATTTGAATTGTTCTTCGTTTGATTGATTTTAACCTTTTGTTTCTTTTCTGAAGAACACTGTATCTCCGCTGGAAGAAATACGAGTTGAGCTCAGTATTAGATGGTTTTTAATATTTAAATATTAAATAATTTATTTGTATGCAAATACAATTTTGTTTTTAAATATTTTTCATCAGAATATCAAACCATACGCATGTAAACATTCGTTCATATTGAGTGTTAAAGGATTATATAAAATACAAATAAAAACTTAATTTTTATGGCAAGTACAATAGCAGGTTTTCACGGTTTATATAGTTATTTTTATTGCAGTTCTACATTTCTATTCTTCTCTAATCTGAGGAACATCAATTAATCACCGTAAAAAACACCCCTTTCTCTCTTATGAAAACAAACAATCATGACACATGATATACGTTTCTTTAATTTTTATTTGGTCAGATATGAATATATACAGAAGTATTTAGCAAAACTCTAATTTAAATAACATATCAATGAATTACATATTAGCGGTGACACGTGGCACCAAGATATTCACCATTAGATGCTTTAAATATTTAGGGCCCGCCCTGTTTCCCACCCACCTTACAGTTTGGAACCCTACTTCTAACTCCGAACGAGGCTTTGGGGTGAACCAACAGCTCCCCTACCCGCCCTGTGACCCTACCCGGCCCCCCCATAACGCTTTTATGCAAAGCGCCTTACAAACAGATTTGTAAGCACAAGGCACCACCCTAACGTAGAAATCCATCTTAGAAATCTAGTATAGAAATCTAGCATAGAAGTCAACGTTAAAGTGTAGGCAGGAAAACTGACAGGCCCCGCCCAAAGCGCAACATCAGAGTTAGGAAACAAGCCTATCTAATGATGAACACCTGAACTACTTACAGTAAAATATACTATGTAAAGATACTCCAGCACACCTACATTACAGCAAAGAATACAGGCTGGTATCAGCAGTCTCCCAGTGAGCAAGCCAAAGGCGACAGTGGCAAGGAACCAAAACCTCCAATCAATGGAGAGAAAAAAACCTTGTGAGAACCCAGACTCAACCAATCAAATCAAATTCGTTGACTCCCATTTCTTCGGGAATTTCAGCAAGTGCATAAGAATATTAAACAGTTTAAATGAAAGCTGAACAAAAGAAATACGGGCCTCAGTTTAAATAACCATACGACTCGGTGCACCAGTACAACTCAAAGTTCTTTTACCCTTGGGTTTTTCAGAAGAAAAAAAACACGAAATAAAACAAAGAAAAATATTTAGAAAACGAAAATAATAAAGTTGGAGTTCGTTGTATTAGAGTTTTAGAGGAACGTTAAGTATAGCTTCTCAAGTAGCCATCAGGGCGAAAAGGAAAAGCGCAGTTTTTTATAGCTTTTTAGGGAGAAAACCAGCGGGTTTCTTAGATGGCAGGGGGATCGATTTTTATTTTGAACGCTTGTCAGACATTGAAGCGATGGGGTAACTGGACAGCTAACATCTCCAAACCGTCATATCCCACGCAGTCTGTTCCACTCCCGTAAACATCCATAAACCAGTTACCGCGGTATATTCCACTTTTGGGAAATAATCACGGCCGTGTCATCTGTTCCTCCTGGGGTAATCCAAGGACTCCAGAGGCAAAGACTCCCGATTAAAGTTATATTTTAGATTTCTCCAAAACGACTCCCGCACTTACACACCAGCCATCGGCTTCCCTCCAAAAACCGTGAGTACTGATCGCCGCTGACGTGTGACAACACGACGTACCATGCGTTATAATTTTAAGGCTTTCATTGGTTGTTGTTTATCAACTCATTTTCGGATTGGTCGAGGTGCAACTATGATGTTTTTGGTTGGCGGAAGGTATTTTTTTCGACCACATTAAAAGAAAGTGTGCTAGTTGCTTTAATTTTCTGTATATAACCATAAACTATTTACAAGAATTAAAAATCAATATTTTGGCTATATGTTTACAGGAAGGTGCCCTTTTATCTAATATTCCAGATTGTCTCTGTATGGTTTTATGGTGTCTTTATATCCTTTCACATTTAGTCTATTTATATATTATTATAACATGTTTTAATGGCTACTTTTTATTCAACCATGTTTTCTGTCTATTATCTATATTTGTATATATATAATGTAAAATATCGTGTTCCATCCATTTTTACTACTACATACTCAGCATATATTGGGTCATAGGCAGGGAAGGTGTATCTATATGATTTATGTAATTATAATATGCTTATATAATTAATATAAGAACAAGATTTAAGCGATAAAACGCTAATGTGACTTTTATTTTGATAACTTCCGGTTAGAGGCCCGTCAGTTCTGCTTTCATTTCATCCTACTTCACACACGGTCTGCTGACAGTATCGGGTTTGAAAACAACACCCGAGTGTCAAAATCCCTGTCAGAATCTTTGTAGAGAGATATAATAAGTGTGTTGTGGATCATGCTGGAGAACTCAAAAACACAGCAGCCCGCCATCAGCGAATGACAGACACCCGGCGATCATCTGCATCGGTGATAAATGTGAGTACTATTGAGAGAAGAAGCGCTAATATTTGTGATAATGCAGGATTCACAGACCGTGCTTGTATCTTTATAAACAAACAGCTGCTATTTGAAACAGATCACAACAGTGTTAAGATGTTTGATCACATTCATTACGTTGTACTGTGTTGGTGTTGTGTACAGTAACTGAGCAGGCCAGCTGACCTTCATCTAAATACACTGTTCGTGTGTTTATTTATGATCTCAATTCACAACAACCCCATGACTGATACTTTGGTGACACTTTGCAGTAAGGTTTTTTTTTGTTAATATTAGTTAATGCATTAGCCAACATGAATTAACAACGAACAGCATATTTTTATAGCATTTATTAATTCAACTGCAATTGTTTGTTCATATTAGTTTATTGGGCATTAATTCATGTTAACAGATACAACATTTAATTTTAGTATTAGTAATAGTTATTAAGTGGCTCTGTTTGTAACAGAGTATTAACGTACTGTTTGCTCTGTAAATTGCACTGTAGGTTTACTGTACGGTAGGTTTGTTTAAAAGGAATCCAAATTGTATTTAAAACAGTGTGCAGTATGCAACAACAAACATTTTAAAAGTAGTGTGCCACATTGTTATCAGGTATTTTCAAATGACGTCACAGCCGTGTTTAGCTATTGCAGGTGGCATCCAGTTGTCTTCTAAAAATCAGTCTGAAATAAGAAACAAAGCTTATAAAAAAGCAGAAACATTAAAATCAGATTTTCCATATGTCAAACTTTAAGTTTATGTTATCACTTTCATGTGGGTAGAATTGCATCCAACAAACTGTGAATGCATGGCTTAAAGGCCCTAAATAAGATCTAACGCGTGATTCTGCAGGTCATACCTCATGCATGTGTTTTATATGTTATATTTGAGTTTCAGACCCACTAACCTGATCAACTAACACCTGTCTGTTTTAACCTCTTTCTCCATGCACAGAAGCTGTTATTTGTGGTTGTGAGAATGCTGTAAGATGCACTCTATGCCTGCAGCTTTCCTTTCATCATTTTCATGTTTGTGAACCGATAGATCGTGTTGTTTTGTGGTCAGTGCTGGACTGCGGCCCTGCGGCCTCCCACTGTGATCTGCATCATTTAAGCGGTCATCTGAAGATGTGTCTGCTTTGTTTATCATTCACTGCTCTCCATGCCTGGTATTTGTTTTTCATTTGCATGCTTATTCATTACCGTTATGTTCATTCATACACATTTAATACGTTATGAGTTGTAGATTCTAAGGCCTGCATTAACTTCTGTCTGTATGTTATTTTGAATAATGGCTTGCTTGCTGTTTTAATGTAGTTTTAATTTTGACATCAATTCCCCCTAACATTTGTTAAGCATTACATTAAAATGACACCAATCGTCTTTGAAAAACTAATAAAAGAAACTAATAAAAGATTTTGATGAATCGATCTTAGGTTCTGGATGTATTTTACCCCAAAATTAAATGGAGAAAACAAAAGTTTTGGGATTGTTAAAATAATAACAATAAAATAATAATAAAAATATCTTTAATCTTCGATAATGCAATATGAAAGAAATTACTTTAATGTTACTCTAATACAAAAAAATGTATAACAGTAATATAGTAATTAAAACCTTTAATACTACAATGAAAATTATGCTAATGTAGTTCAAGAAAATCTTATTTACCTTAATATAATGTGTCACTTCTTTCCTTTGCTTTTGGGTTGAAGTATGACTCAGATATTCAAATTCATCGTCTGATTCACCTACACACTGACATCACCCGTCTCTACAGACATCAGAATTTCAGAAGCTTCATTTTAATAATTCATTTACATATATAGTTCTGTATGTTTCTGACTAGTGTTATACTAAGCCACACCCACAGTAAGAAAATTCTGCAGATATTTCATCAACCACACCTTATGATACACTTCCTGTCTCTCTGTATTTAGCAGCGCATTTACACTATCACATTCAGGAGTAGGTTCTAACGCTTCAAACAAAGGACACATTATTTTGCCATGCTGCAGCGAGCCGGGGCAAACCCTGCCATCTGTCTGCTCAGTTCCAGGTAGGAAGCGTGTAGGGGGAAGTCTGAGGAGTGATGCCTGTTGAAAGTGGAAACAGCGCAGCCGCCCGTCAAGTCAAACAGAAGCGCAAGTCGCACAGTCTCTCCATTAGGAGGACCAACAGCACTGAACAGGACAGACTAGGCATGCAGAGGGACATGCTGGAGGGGCAGGTACGCAGTTTCTCTTGCTTCTGGTGCTCAGATCTTTCAAACTGGCACAATCATTTGACTTAATAAATTCAGGAATAAAAACTGGTTCCAAACCCGAAACGAAACCGTTGTAGGAGTGTACTGTCATTTCCATGTGTAAAGTCAAAAATGACACACAGCCAGTTCTGTAGCATTTTTTGTTTGAATGTTTTGTTTTTATGGAAACCTCAAGTCATGTCAGCTGCGATAAGTGATAAGCGTCTTGTTTTGTTGAAAGTTAAAGTGATTGTTTGAGAAGATGATTGGAGGTGTTTTATGTTTAGTCTGATCTGGACCTGATCAATAAAGTGTTAATGTCGCGTTTATTATAAACGTTTGGTTTATTGAAATCAAAATAAAAGCACAATTGGAAGAACTGAAACTAAACTAAAATGTGTTTTTATGATTTCAAAATTAAACAAAAATGACCACAATTATACTGTATATAATATTCATTTRARTKTTAGATTTCATACAAAGTCTATTAAATAAAACTGTATATTTTAAATATGACTACTGTAATAAACTAAGATCTATTTGCTTATTGAGAGTCATTTAGTCCAGTACAAGAATTGTGAATGTTGGTGTCAGGATATAAAACAAATGTCACAGTCAAAGTCCAAGTGATACCTTACGAACACAAATGACACAAGTTAAGCATTACTGTCAACGAATAGTTCCTCTATTGATTGAGTGCTTTAATGTATTCATGGAATTTAGATCCTGAACGCACAACATTTAAACAGGTCTGTTATCTGCAGACATTCCTTATGCAAACTACTGGAGTATGTTAGGTATAGGAGAAGCTCTATTCATGTAGAAATGACACTTGTGAAATCAGGCTTTAGTTTTACATTTAAATGAAATAGACCCATCACTATCTTATGTATGATTTTTTTTTGACACATGTAGAAATAATCTAAAACGCATATGGTGTTTAGGGGAAGAGATCTGGCTCTCCCGTTTATTGTCTGAACTTCCCTAATAGAATTTAAACCCAAAGATTAGGGGGGTCTGGAAAAAAAGTGTTGTTTTTTTTGTTGTTAAACATGCATGCAATCTTGTATTGCTTTGGTGGTGACGATCCTCAGTACCCAAGTGGGCAATGGAATTACATTCAGATATTTCATCATCATAATCATATTAATCGTCATATTAATATATGATTAATATGATCATGTTATAGATCATATTAATATATGATTTTATTCTTATTGCCTGCCAGAACCAGTTAAACTTGCAGTAGTCTGGACTTGTTTGCCTGACTTGAGTTTTGATGTTTAATTGATATTGAACCGGGGGTGTCTATGGTTTGTACTTTCCAGACCCTTCTACATTCTATAGCCTCATCCATCTTTAAAGAGTAGCCCACGCTGGTGTTCGATTGCTCCATCTATTCCTCTGTGGGGTCATTTCTGATTGGCAGTCCGTTCTGTAAACCGTTCACTGGATTTAGACTATACCCCCATTCACCCTCTCAATGCTGTCATTATGTCCAGTTGCTATAGTGACCACAAGTTTTGAGATTGAGCAGCTTTATAAGAATAGATGGAGAGCTGTTGTTGCTCACTTTCTCTCTTTCTCTCTCTCCCTCCCTCCCTCTCTCTCTCTCTCTCTCTCTCTCTCTCATGCGCACTTGCTCGCTCGTGTACATGTGGTAGTGACAGTGTAGAGAGGTTTATGTAGGTTTGACACACACTGTTCTCACACACTTTGTATTTACTTAGCATGACAACACACCTTGTTCTGAAGTCATTAATATGGACATAGCCAATCAAAAAAACTCAACAGCAATGTTTGTTTTTGGCCTGCTTTTCTTTGTGTAGTTTTAATCAGGCTGAAAGTCTTTGCTTGGAACTTCTTAACTTTGACAATGGAGGTAAGTTTGGTAGTTAATTATGTTTTAGGTTAGAGATCTTTTATTTTTGTGCTTTGTTTTTTAGATCCTTTCCTGGTTTGGCTATTGCTTGTTTAATAAGCCTTTATTGCACTTGTAAGAGTTTTGTACGAGTAATTAAAAATATATTGTAGGTTTTTTTTTAAAGCAGAAATATTGATAGAAAGTAATTGTATGTAAGATTTATTTGTTGATCTGTTATTTTTTTACTTTCAGACTAAACAAACTCCATTTCCTTGTGTTGTTTCGTAGTTAGTTTATCCATATTTTTCTTTACTTTTTTAGTAGTTTGTTTGTAACTTTTTTTAATAGCCAGAATGTGTGAAACTGTAAATGTAAACTTACATTGTATATGTTTATTTTCTCTAGAATTTACAGAGAAACTTGTAACTTAGCGGTCACTTGTTGTTTAAAGTTTAAAGAGATTTGGATGATCCAGTGTCTCAGTATTTGATGTGATAATTTGATTCAAATTTTAGGACTCCAAGTTGCCAATGGCCTTGAGGAGTAACTTAATGGATCTGTTTGGACAGATTGAACGGGAGTTTGAAAATCTGTACATTGAAAATTTGGAGCGTGAGTAGTATCCACATCTGCATAAATTCTGCTTACAAATTCAGTTTTTAAAAAACAGTGTAGTGTAAATTGCTAAATATTTGCATGTTGCAATAATTTGACTTGTTGCTAAAGTCAAATTCCAGCATGCAATGTGACATTATAAATCAACAATTAATACGCTTAATTCGGTAATTAATTCAATAAACTGAAATAATTTTTTCCCAGTTAACAAATAACACTATACATTTCTGACTCATTTATTGTTTTTAGTATTTGAATTGGTTACACAAATCCAGTGTCATTGTTTTAACATCTGATCTTATGTTGTTAATTGTGCAGTGAGGAGAGAGATAGAATCACTGAACGAACGTTTGGCTGGAGAGGGACAGACAGGTGATGGAGGTGATCTGAGCAAAGGAGCCCTGAAAACAAAAGGTACACACAAAACAACGTAGCTTATGTTTAACTTCTGTAACCTTTTAAATATATAATAACGCTGGCTTTTGATCGTTCAAAGAGAGAGCAAATTTATACGTAACTGTGCCTAAAGCTATATGCTTATCTTGCCAATTTACTCTTGATCCACCATTTTTTGAATTAGCCTCAGTGTTTTCAGTTACACAAACCTCTGTTTTAGATTTTGTTGTATCATAATTTACCAATAATCTATTTATTTCTTGTTCACAGCTAGTCACAGCACAAGTCAACTTTCCCAAAAACTGAAGACAACATATAAGGCCTCCACAAGCAAGGTATGATTGTTTCTCTGGAGTTTTCAACTGCAAAAACCTTCATTTTACTCTGGCAAAAACTTTTGTGTTATTCTGGGTCAAGCTTAGAGTTTTTCTCCTGCTCAACTGCACTAATCTCCATATAAAGGTTTAATATCTCAGTGCAAAGTCCTGTTATTTCTAGCTGGCAAACAAACTTTGCTGCTTTATGCATGTAAATACTTTGGAATCAAGCTAGAGTTGTAACGATACCAACATTGTGGCAGTCATTAATCAACATTAAGGGCCAGATTTACTAAACTATCATTTCTGCGGGTGATTTACTGACAAAGCACATGTTAAAGAACACATGTCCAGCATCTCATTTCCATAATGACCAACGAATCTACCAAGAGCCAATTAAAAATGAATGTGAATGGAAAACTTCTCCCTTCTTTCACACACTCTGTTCTCTGCAGTGCTTTCTCCAAACAGCAACAATTGCAGCCATATCAACTGCAAAATGGTTTAAAACATGTTTTTTTGGGGTGTAAAATAATGGAGCAAATGCCTGTTAAATTGACAAGTGCAAACTTTAGTATGTGATGTTACGTGATTCATAAACTAAAATAACCATGCCCACGTCTTTTCAATGCAAAATTTTTATTGCATGTCTTCAGTGAACCTGACAGTAGTTTTTTAACACCAAAAGATTGTTTCCACTGGAGCAAGCTGTTAATAAATCTGGCCCTGAGTTGCAAAGGAGCTAAAACATAAACGTGAGATTTCTGATCCCAACAAAAGCTAAAACTGCAACTTAAATATGTATGAATATTAAATATAACACTTTTTCTAACCCAAAGTACTAAATATTTGTCTCTTAATATATGAGTCATGGCCTGTTTGTGAATTCTACTATG
>JAZGTK010016044.1:0-12912 GCA_036877625.1 Ambastaia sidthimunki
ATGGCTCTGGCAGGGGTGCGAGTGATCGAGCTGGCAGGACTCGCACCTGCGCCCTTCTGCGGGATGATACTGGCGGACTTCGGCGCTCGGGTGATCCGGGTGGATCGCACCAGGCTGTCAATGACTGTAGACACTCAAGCGAGAGGAAAACAGTGTGTTGCATTAAACCTGAAGAGTCCCAAAGGTGTCGCTGTGTTGAAAAGACTGTGTGTCCAATCAGATGTGGTTCTGGAGCCCTATCGTAAAGGTAGCACAAAACACACTCTTGTGTGGCTGGTGATTTATTTGTAGAGACTTTGTTTGTTATGCTGGTTAAAAGTCTCTTCACATCCTGATAACAATCACTAAATATATTTATATACCTTCTGTGACAGGCGCAGAACCATAAATGTTTGTCCAGTCATTATTACTTTATGTACTGAAGCCAGGCTGACATTTCCTGGAAAATCATCAAACTATAAATTATTATTATAAATTGGGAGATTGATATTGTAAATGATTTGGGAGATCGTGTTAAACACAGATCTGTCATGTTCTTGTTCAATACCAGATTTTGTTCAGTTTTAATCTCTGTGTTGTGTTTTGCCTGCGTGAAGTGATTTCAGTTGTTTGAAGTGTTGTTGATTAATATTAAAGGTTTGTTGATTTGAAAGCAGTTGTTCTTTAAGTGCCAGCGATTGTCTTTCCTTTCCTGGTTTTTCAAATCCACAGGAAGAATTTGCTGTAATTTCTGCTTGTCTGGGTTCAAATGCAGGTGTTATGGAGAAGATGGGATTAGGTCCTGAAGACTTGTTAAAAGAAAACCCACGTCTGATTTACGCTCGACTCACCGGCTACGGGCAGAGCGGACCCTACGCCACAGCGGCTGGACATGATATCAACTATCTGGCCGTGTCAGGTAAAGACCACTGTGAACTCCAAGCAGTTATGAGTGTATTTGAGTAATAAACTCACCCTCAGTGGCCTTAAGCCCATAAAGCAAAATTACAAAAACCAAACTATGTGAGGTTCACAACTTCTTTGTTGGAAAACTGCCGAGGTTGTAGATTTGTTTGTGGTTTGTCAAGAAATGATTAAACAAATGACTTTCATGTATATGAATAAGTGGCTTTAAAATTCAGGGTATAATTCTATATGACCTATAATTGATTGTGCAGTCGGGTTTATCAGTCAGTTTGAGGTCAGATTTGGAGGCTGTTCACACAAGATGTATTTTATAAAGAGGTCACTGTGTGTATCAAACTTTAATGAACTGTTTTATCACTTATTTAGTGATAAGCACTAAAGTCAATGTAGGTCATTTTGGCCGATGGGTTTTATGTTTTTTTTTTATAGTATTTGCTGTGATGAATAACAGCATTTCTTAAATCATTGATGGATTACACAATTTTATTGAAACCAAAAAGAAATATAGGACGTATAATTGTATTGTGTATCTTAACTACACATTCTGATTGTACGTATATTATGTCATATTAGAGAGCTGCTTGTTAAGGTCGAGATTGGACCAATCAGAGCCATGACTGGGGTCAACTTTGGGTCACATATATAACAAAACAAGACCTTGTCACTGTATAAAATACATAATGCAGTTTGTCAGCCGTGGGCTTCCCTTACACCTTATGACCTTATGTATGTCAACAGTACAATAGGCTTTTTTACCTAATTATCTGTAACAATAACACGTTTTCTGGGTCTATTATGGCCTCCAGTAAGTGTACGGTTGGGAATGTCGGTTATTTTCTGACCCACTGGAAGAAATCGTAATGGATCATTATATTCTGGCTTAAATTCCAGGTTTTCATGTTCTTTTCTGTGTTTTTTCCTCTTTACTAAGGGCTGCTGTCTATGTTGGGGCGAAGCTCGGAGAAACCTCACGCTCCGCTGAATTTGGTGGCAGATTTTGCAGGAGGAGGTCTCATGTGTGCGTTTGGGATCGTTCTGGCTCTCCTGGAGAGGAGCAGATCTGGACAGGGTCAGATCATTGATTCCAGCATGGTGAGAGTCTCCACCTCGACTTTTACAGAGAGCTGTGCTACTTATGCACTACTTATTTTAAAGCAATTTATAGCAAGTTATTGGAAAAAGATAAAGACTTTGTTTGTTGATAATTTCTGCAGTCTAAAATTTCGCTGTAGAACGTTTTTTCTTCAGCATACTGAAAAAAAATCCAGTTTCATTATCACAGCGACCTTAAACTTACAAACTACTGAATCAATAAAGGTCATGATCTCACCTGTTCTACGTTTCTGTCTTTGAGCACCTAGTGTACACAGTCCTCTAATGCATGTACTACAGTTTACTAAGTGACAAACCACGTGAGTAAATTGTGTAGCTACTCATTCACTGATGTTGTCCATTTGAATTTAGACCAGTGGAGTTAAAAACAGAAAGCTCTGAATTATTTAGCTGCAAAGCTCATAATTAATGTGCGCTTCCGTATAAAATATGGAAATTGGGGCTCTGTGGAGTAGATCACCCAGCTTAGCATCTGACATTTTCTTCTGTACTGAGTGTTTGCTCGGGGGGCTTATATTGTTTTTCAGAATGATCGTATAGTAAAAGTGTCTTTGGCTTTTGTAAGTCTGTTCTGTTTTATATCCAACTGAGGAATCATTTTATAACCAACATCATTCTGAAAACAAAATGAAATTAAATTATGTCAAGATAGTAAGAATATAAAAGCATATTTATTTTTTAAAAAGGGGCACAGGGGCAAAACATTTTAGAATTGCATTTCTGATCAATCTTAAATGTGTTTTTTCACCACAGTAATTACTGTACACTACAGTACTGTACATCTGAGATTTTGTTTTTCCATTTTGATGGTAATTTCCATTTAGGTTTTGAAATGAGTCAAACAGTGCTTCAAAAAAAAAAAGTCTCTGATACATTTGTCAGTGCGTGAAAGAGTCTGTTGTTCGTGTAACCCTGAGTGCTTTAATGTGTTCGAAGATCATCTGTGGTTTAAGGCTGTGTAATTTGCTCTAAGTTTGATCTGAGCCTTATAGAGTCCATTAGAAATAAACAGGGTCGTATATAAAACCTTCTGCTGTGAGCTGAACATTAGATGTATTCAGATCTGGTGCAGGTTGTGTTAATGAAGAGACTCTCTGATAGACCTCAGCATGAACTGGAGCTTTCATCATTTATCATTTATCAGAAACTTATCATCCTGTTTCTGTAGTTCCATACTGACACTGTTATTAACCCTCAAGGCATGCAAAGGTTTGTTTGTTAGACTCCCGTGTGTCAATTTTGTTGTAATACTTCTCGTACCCCTTGTGTTCAATTTTTTTGAATACTTGTTAGACTCGTTAAAGCTGCGATCTTCAATTTTAGCCTCTCTGTCGCCGTCTCTGTTTACGTACTTTTCATTACGTTTATTGAAATTAAATGAAGCCAAACTGACATTTCTGGGAAATGAGACCCGGCAGCTTAAATTATAAATCATCATTATAAAGTTGAATATAAGCTATGAATCAGGGTAAGATAAGGAGATCGTGTGGAACACTGAGCTGTCATTTTCTTGCTCAGAGGTTTTGAGAATCTTTAATGGATGTAGCTGGTGGTACTTCCTGACGGCAGGCTGCTGGTGTTCCTGCAGGTGGAGGGTGCCGCGTACGTCGGCTCCTTCGTGTGGAAGTCCCGCAGCATCGGCCTGTGGAATCATCCCCGCGGTGAGAACCTGCTGGACGGTGGAGCTCCGTTCTACGATACTTACAGAACCTCTGATGGAAAGTATGTGGCTGTGGGAGCAATAGAGCCTCAGTTCTACCAACAGCTGATTCAGGGTCAGTGTATTACACTCCACACTCACAAAAACAATGTACATGTTTTGTAAATGGAAAAAACTGAAATGTTAGCTTTGCATCAGATCAGTGGCATGGTGGTAGTGTGTCAGGGGACACGGGTTTGAATGGTTCACAGGCACGGATGTGTACATTATCTGTTGTTTACTGTATATAAGCATCTCATACACCTCTACAAAATCTCCTGTTTTTCATCCTCTGAGTACTGATGCTGTCATCATTACCATAGCAACCGGTTGATATGTTACATGTAGAGAACATTGTGTAATGTATCAGATTTTATCAATCGCAAAATGAACATGCGGACAGTGAGACCTGAAGACCACATTTAAAAACAATTGAGTTAAGATTTATGAGCAGTGTGAAAACACCCTAATTAAACTGAAACAAACCTGTCACCTTTGAATATAGTTGAGATGAAAAACCACACGATTCTGTGCTTCATGTTGTACAGACAGCTACAGTAGATTGTAATTTTAAATACATTTGTCTTTTATTGATTTTTTTTTATCTTTTGTTATCTGAAACTCATTTTCTCTGGCTGTAGGTCTGGGTTTGGATCATGCTAACTTGCCTGCTCAAATGAGCGTATCTGATTGGCCGAAACTCAGGCAGACATTCACCCGCGTGTTTGCCACCAAAACACGGGCGGAGTGGACGCAGATCTTCGACGGGACGGACGCCTGTGTCACCCCGGTGCTGTCGCTGGACGAGGTGGTCTCGCACCCCCACAATCAGGCCAGGGGGTCATTCTTGAAGGACGTTCAGGGGGAGATTAGCCCCCGACCCGCACCCGTTCTGTCCCGCTCGCCCGCAAAACCCTCTCGCACCCGTGACCCCTTCATTGGCGAGCACACTCGCTCTGTGCTGCAGGATTACGGGTTCGAGCGGGATCAGATAGAAGAGCTGCAGTCCGCTGGTGTGATAGAGTGTAATGAAGCTAAAGCACGACTGTAATCTGACACAGATTCAATAAGATTCACAGCCACTGATGTCTGTTTTCTGAGTGAATGTAAGAAGAACGTTCAAAAACAAAGTGACTTTTCCTTCAAGACAAGACGAGCTGATAGTTCAGAGCTAAATTTGGGACAAAAGTTATGACACAGAGAAGGTTTACGATTCTCAGAAAGAGCTTTAAAGCTGCTTTGACATTTCTATAATTGGCAGTACTGTACTGAAACTTTCCCTTCTGTTGCTGTGGAGATGTTGAAATGCTTTTACATTATGCCTGTGTGGTGCAGCACTCGAAGGACTCCAGGTGTTTTTTGAGCTGCTGTTGCATGTACATCTCGTCCACAAACACTCAGAAATCAGGAAAATGTGCACGTTTGTTACACAGTGTGCAATTACCAGCTTATATTTACATGAAATAATATATTAACAGACAGAATTTGTTTTTGAACAGTTTATCGTATGAGCTTTTCTGAGGTCTTGCAGGAGATTTTGACTGAAGTTCATGTTCTGGTGTGAAATTGGTTGAAAGGGCAGAAAGCTTTCTGTGTTCTCTAAAATCTTAGCAAAGTTTGTGTCTTTGCATAACAAATGAACAAATTAGTGCTGGAAAAGGGCTGATTAATTGAGTTATATATGATGTGTGGGTTTGTCATTTTGATTATTATAATGTATAATAATGATATTTTGTCACTTTTTGGAGGAAAAGGTTGGATAAAAAAGTTAGGTTGGATAAGTTAGTTAAAACAAATATATAAAGATAAAAGGTTTCTCTGTTATAAATAAAATACAAAGTCTGCAGAATAAATACAAAATGAATTGAAACTGATTTCATTTTTGAGAACAAGTAATTAAAATAAGTATTTTTTAAGCTTTTATATATTATTGTAGAGAACAGAAAATTTCCTTCAAGAATCGTGTGTGTGTACTTCTAAATGACTGACGAAAGGAAGGTATCAACTGTATTAAATAAATCAATTCATATTACTTTAACTAGTTTTGCTTGTAATTTTTGTCACAGCCATGATTATAATGTTTAATGCCGTGATTTCTTTCAGAAACATGTTTTGTTGTTCTGGTTGAAAGTCTCTTCATAAATACACACCGGACATCCTTCACAGTGTTTTTCACAACAGTTTCTCTGTGTTTACTCACAGCTGTCTGTGATTGTTCTGTGGGTTTGTCAAGGTAATTTTTTGTGCTGTTTGCAGTTCAAGGTGGAGCTTGTGAAGGGTCATGGACTGGGGTCACGCCGCGCTGGGTGCTTCAGAATGATAAGTCATCTATTTTTTTTTATCGTTGACACGCTGATTTAAGGTCACAGTTCAGACTCGCCAACCTCTCTGCTCCCTAATAATTCGAGGTTGCACCTCTTTTTCTGCTCTCAGCGAGGCAAATGCATTCACACCCAGTGCCAGACAGCCTAACAGTGAGCTTATTATTTCAGCTTTATTCTTAACTCGGCCTGCGCCTCATTTTTTTTCTAATTTTTAATGACTTTGTAGACTGGATATAATTGGGCTTGATGTTGTATGTATGTCTCTTATACTGTCACTGTCTAAATAAGGATCTAATTAGAGATTTTATTAAATTATGATGAATGTTACAGTTATATTGTGTGCAAACACCCGCTTGTGATGTGCCTCATTATGAGGTTCAAAGATTCCTCAGTGTGAAAAATTTACACTGTCCTCAAAATTCACCTTGTGTTCTTTTCAGATCAGTTTAATCCAGTTTAAGCCAGCCTCAATTTTAACTTTACTAACTAAACAGCACAAATGACGGTCTGTGAATTCAGAGTAGACTCCCAGCTAACGATGTTAGGTTGTAAGAATGTTTTCCTAATGTTTCCATGAAGTAACAATAACGATACAAATGGTATTTTGAAAGTTCTATGAATGTTCAAAAGGCCAAAATCATGGAATACTGAGCAAATGTATTCTTTGAATCTGAGGTGAATTTGTGTTGGTGGCTGTAAGTTTGTAAACCATTCAGATAACATTATTAACCTGTGTGTGTGTGTGTGTGTGAGATTGTGTTACAGGTTCAGAAGAAGATCACCAGGTTTCTGAATAAAAGCACCTTGTGATGTTTCTGCTCATGGAAGCAGGGGAATCTGTGGAGATGATTCTCTGTTTAACAAACCGATGGTGCATCACCTGTAATGCGAGTCACGTGCTTTCAATGTGCCTTCTGTGTGTCACCTGTGGACAAGTGGAACCCGTTTGTTGAGCATAACTGCACCTCCTATGAGGTTTAGGAGTGAGGGGCTGAGGTGGGCTTCTGGGGGCCGTGCATCAACGCTGTCTTCTCTACTCTATATTCATGTGAGTAATATTGTACCAAGACTATTTTTTATGAGATCTGCAGTCTTTTAATACAGCCGGACAAGAAAAGACTTCAATTACAGTCAGATAATAGATACCCTTCCATTCAATCTGGGAAGGAAATTGCATATTACACTTTTTAAAAGTTATTAATCTGTTTCAATGAAAATCAAGACACTTTTCAACATTCTGCTGTTTTAATTTGGGCTGAATGTCTTACAAAGAGCATTTATCAGAGGTATTTTATGAGAGGTATGAAAGTGTCTGATTGGTTAATCTAAGCGTGTTATTCATTCAAGACACTTTTCTTTCATTTGTCATGTATTGCACATTATTGTTGAGGCCTGAACAGAGATGTACTTACAGAAATGACATAATATGCATTTTTAATCTGAGCTTTGGACAAAATCGGAAATCATTCTCTATCTGTTCAGACACATTTATTTATTAATTATTTTAATTAAATATCTTTATGCAATGGCTCTTTGCAGGTTTGTGGACTGTTAAGCCACACTTAAAATGTTGTGACTTTCATCACTAAGAAAGTACTCAAAACATCTTATGACTGTACAAAATATGAAATGCAAACATTTCATATAATAATTGTACCTTATTTCTGCGTCAATGAATCTGTCAGTGATGTATCTTAAATGCAAAAACCTTTTCAGAATGAGAAACATCTTTATGCAAAAGTTTGTAGTTGTTTTCAATCTCACGACAAACCAATAAAATCTAACGTTAAATAAGCGATTGAATTTACAGTCACATTTACATGTATAATGATTAAAACACATTTTTAACCGTCCACTTAGTTACATGTCCAAAGTTCACATGTCCACCTTACTGTAAATTAATACGTGTACATTAATTACAGGCTGCTGTCCACATGCGCAGAGAGAAACTCAATTTATTCCCAACTGGTTTATAACAATATCTTTGTTATTATCGGTTTCATTTATGTGCTGTTGGGCAGGAGGTCGTTTCTGCCGTTATACATCACGACCCCCGGAGGATAGAAAATGAGCGCCGGCTCCGCGGGACCCAGTGGAACCGGCGCCGGACCCCGTTCGTCCCTCTCCGGCTTCGTGGAGCCGGTAAACGGCCTCATGTTTGTCACTGAAGGGGATGTGATTTGCCAAAACAGTTTTTTCAAAGCCTTTCTGAATTCCCTCCTCATCAGACAGTACAGGATGGGGTTCAGACAGCTGTTTGAATGCGCCAAACAGACCGTCACCGGGAAAACATACACCTGCGTTGCGTAAAACTCGTAGCTGAAGTGCAGCACGTTGAGTTTGATGAGGATGCCCCACGCTGTCAACGCCTGGTTCGGTAACCAGCACAGGAAAAAGGACAACACGACAATAGTGACAGATCTGGTCACTTTGGATCGTCTCTTTGCGCTGGAGGTGTTCGCGTTTTTGTTGGTTATGAAGCGCAGAAGAAGCAGGTAACAGATGCTTATTATTCCCAGCGGAATGAGGAACCCCAGCAGGACTTTTTGCGCATGGTACAAACCCAGCCAGAACTGCGCGTCTCCGCTCCGGTCGGGAAATTTCACCAGGCACAGCTGCTCGTTTGACACCGTGGCTGTGGTTGAAAAGATCGCGTTTGGTAACGCGGCACCGATCGCGGCTATCCAAATGATGACGCTCGTCCATCGCGCGGATAGACGGAACCGGCGTCTCCTGCTTTTCAGCGCCGAAGCCACCGAGCGGTACCGCGCCACGCTCATGGCCGTGAGGAAAAACACGCTGGCGTACATGTTGGTGGCCGTGACATAAGAAACTATCTTGCACATCGCCTTTCCAAACAGCCAAGTGAAATCCATGGCGTTTTCCACAGCCCAAAAGGGAAGTGTCAAAACAAACTGGAAGTCAGTCACGGCCAAACTGGTCACGAAGAGGTTGATGGAAGATTTCTTCCACGCTTGCTTGGACTTCATGAGATACAGGACGATGATGTTTCCAATTAAACCCAGCGCGCACACAACCGAGTAGATGATGGAGATGAGAATTCTCAACACTGCAGATCCGTCTCCCACAATGTCGGGTTTATCCAAATCTGCGAGGTTCTGGAAGTCACTCCAGGAGAGATTTGTCTTGTTAATGGCGCAGCTCCAGTTATATTCACTGAACAGGAGATTTCCAGGCGGGTCCTCGCGCATCTGAGAAGTTTTGTCAGATCTTTCCATCCTGTTTAAAATCGGTGCCAAACGCGGAGACGGCAAAGCAAATCCAACTTTATCCGCCTAGAAGTACGACTGCAATGGCAAGCTGCGCACAAAGTTGTCTTTGCGCACACATTTCAACCACAATATTTAAGACCCACGGCAGCAGTAAAACAATAACTGGCTGAAATAATGTGTTTGTTCTCGGGTAACTTGACGCGCACTGACGGCTCGCTGCGCTTTTATACAGGCGCGTCTGAACGGATTGGCCGGCGCGTGCTTTACGCAGCCAGATGATGGTGTGTTTAAAGAGCTCTGAGCAGCTCCAGAGTGTATATAGTAAATGTTACACTTCTGCACTGTATTAAACTACATATAAGGGTTTTAATGCATTTGTACATAAACACTTTCAGTGGCATTTTAAACATAACGTTGTATAAACATTCTGTGTTGCAGACGTTTTGGGAATTGTATCCTTCCAACAAAAGTCACATCATCATCATCATACTATGATTATTGCTGTTATTTTTTTTTTAAAACAACATAAAAGTGCACAACATAAAATCTGTATATTTTATAGTTCTTTTCTAAATGATTCATAACAATAGTTGTAAGAAGGTACATATTGGGATATTACTTGTAATATTTTACTGACAAATATATCCAGACTAGCAAAAGAAACCCCGTTGACAAAAGATTTCTGTGAAAGACTATTTGTTAGCACCAAATTGTGAACACAACAACAACAATAACAAAAGGGTCACATTATGTCCCATACACAGTCACCGACAGTTTTTCAGACATCTAAGCAACGTAATAAGTTTGAGGCAGCAGAGAATTTGTGCTCTGCTGAGGTCTGGAGTGAGATGTTTCTCTGCAGGGTCTCTGTGATTCATTTTTTACTAAAGGCTTCTGTCTTTTGATATTTGATGCTCTTGTACCTTCTCAGGTAACGGGGAAATTATCCCACCAAACGGTTTCCTGGCAACCGTATAACGTCACGCCAGCTTCAAATGTATTCTGTAGAATCAGACTTTATAACATAATACGAATTCATAGATCAGATGTATTTACATTTCTTTACATATAAATGTAAATAATCACACAGGAACACGTGCATTAATTGTCAGAAATTTGCAGGTCTAAATGTTTAAGGGCAGTTCAAACATTGTTTACCTCTCAAATCTGTAGCAGTTCAGTAATGACACTCCAAAATCAATACAGATTTAAAACAAATGTTTATTAGAGCATTATAGATTCAAGTAATCCACTTACTTGAATCTTGCGAGAGACTTTTTTGGTTCATTTGAGAGGATTTCCAGTAAATGGAAGAACAGAAATAAATCATCCACAACAGCTTGTTTTTTATTTTACATTTGTGTTTGTTTAGCACAGTGATGTCATTTTCAGACTTTTATTCATTCTATTATATAGTTAAAGTCTGAATTACATGTTTTTTTTTTGTGTTAACTTTAAGTACCTGGCTGACGTAACAATATATAACTTAGTTTGCCATTTGTCTTCTGTGGACCAGCTAACAGCAACAATTCTCAGAACATTTGCTAATATTCTCTAAAAGTTCTCCCCTAGAACATTCAAAATAACATTTTTAACATTTTTGTTAATGGACTACACAAGACTCAAATTGTTAGCTGCGTAACTCATCCTGCTGTCAGAGTCATTTCATTTGTGTTACATAATTCATTTGCTGACAAAAAGATTTCAGACAGGCTCTGATCCGTTTACGAAACAAGAATTAATTAAATGTCAAAAAGCAATTTGAAAATGACAGTTTGTGCAGAACTGGGAACTGGTTCCGTGTCACGGTGACTTTCTGTCCGTTTAGCGTTTCCTCTGACGCTGCTAGCGTACCGATTAAAACTTCTGCTGTAATTGTGTTTTGCTTCTGTAACTTCTTGTTTCTGTTGTAAGAATTCTGTCACCTGCATCTGTGACTAATTGTGTTGCCTTCAGTAACTGATGTAAGAATTTGAAGCGTTTTGTTTTTTATTAATAGTTAAAGCTCAATAACAGGAAGTAGGTGGAATACAGCGGATCACATCTTTATAATAAATGTTTTTTTCCTTTAATACATCTCTGTAGGCACAGTAAATAACAATTAAACACATTCATGTTCTGTGAGATATTTTGGGAAAGGCCTCCATGGTCATTTCTTCATGCTAAAGGCATGATTTAACCCCCACAGATTTCCATATTTCTAAATAAATACACCAAAGGTGGTTGAACTCTATAATTAAGGCTAAACTCTGTGATTAAGTGCAAGAATTAATTTATGGAAAAGCCCACATTGAATTATTGAGTGGAAACTTACAGCCACGTTTGAATGAAGCTCTTGACTGAAGCATGTTAATTGTATGTATCCAATTTTTTTATTTGTATGTAATTTTGTATCTCTATTTTTTTATCTTGTTTTGAATCATCTGTTATGAATCTCTTATTTAGCATCTGTGCAGAAGGATGACTGGAACTCATTGATTGTTAACCATTGAATTAATACAAAAATCCTCAGGAATTCTGGAAAAATGTTTGTGATTCAAAGAAAACGCTTTATAATTACAAACTGCTTGTGTGTTGCCAGATTATACAAGTGATAAATTGAGTGAACTAAAGTAGGTCACGTCTCGTGTCATTTCTGCACTGAAAGGCATCTACACACACGAAACAAATTGTACCACTAAATGCTCTAACTGATACTCACTGCTGTTTATAGATCCACAAACAGAATTACAGTTTTATTGTCTTGCTTTCCTGAACGCATCTGTGTTTTAATCTGATATGTTCTGTTCACATGATTGACAGTGACCTTGTGCCTTTCTGTTTTTAGTTACTTGTGAACATCATTTACAGAAAAGGTTATGGAAACTATATGATTATGGCTTGTGGTTTTTCAAACAGACGTTGGGGTAACTTGTGACATTGTGCAAAAAGCAAATGCAACACATTGCGTGAGCTACAAGTGACAAACAGACCCGCTCAGACACCTTCAGATGATGTTCTGACCACACAAACCTGCAGTGTGTTAAACAGAAGATTTCTGCTCACTCGCACACTTGACTTTGATGTTTAAGGCAATGTGTTGACTTTCTGAGGGACAACACAATGGATGTTCAAAGCTTTATGATTGTTTATCACTTTCTGGTGTTTGTCTTTTGTGTGGCAGGTAATTATGTTATTCTGTCACGGAGCTTGTTTCAAAAGATCAGTCGGGTTGTTTTTATGTAATATGTGATGGTCTGTTTAATATATTTTTTCAGGTTGCTCTGAAGTGTCTATCGATGGAGGCAAAGATGTGAAGAAACTTCATCCCTGGATGGTGTCTGTTCAGAAAGACGAGATTCATTTGTGTGGAGGAATTCTGATACAGGATCAATGGGTTCTGACCGCGGCACATTGTTTACTGTAAAGCACTTTAAACATCTTGTAAACCAGTTTATAGTCATTGATTATATTATAGCTGAATAATGTTTATAATGTAACAGTTTTCTTAAAGCTGCAAGTCTTACTTTGGTTTCTCCTTGATTACAAATAACATAACAGATCAGTCTTCAAACTTACCTTGACTTAGTTTCTCATTTTAAGGTTACGCTTGTAAAGTTTTGGCACCTCAGCACGCTTAAGTAAATCAGATTTTTTT
>JAZGTK010016045.1:0-12912 GCA_036877625.1 Ambastaia sidthimunki
AATTCTTATACTAGTCTCTATTCTCTTTGTTCCAGGATGAAAACATCATGAACTCCATGCAGCTTTTTGAAAATGTGATATAGATTATGAGTGAATCTTAAGCTAAAAACAACCCTTGATGTCCCAAATCACTGTCTATATACCAAACTAGCACAGCAGCACTCTGTCTTGTTCTGTAGCACTAGTCCCATGCAACTGCACTGCATAGAATCTTATAGACCACATAGCCTACCACAGAATGGGCTTCCCTATTTTCTTCAAAGTGGGAATACTTTCAGAAAGAAAAGACTTGAATGGCTGGGATCTCTCCTGGTGTTGAAATACTGGCAACCGTGTGGGGGAACTTTTGGATTAGAATGAGCACATGCAAAGCCACGTTTGTATCACTAGTTGATGTATTCCAATGGAGTCTTCAACATATGTATCAAAACCATCTCCACCCTGGACTGCTTTCTTCTGCCTTATGAATAAAGGATATGACTCAATCTCAACCTTCCAAATACAGCAGTTACTGTAAAACAGAAGCACAGTAGCTGTGGAATTTAAGGGACCCAGTGGAACCTCTAGCACCAATGACAATTTGAAGCACACCAGAGACTACACGAGCAGTGAAAAACGTTATATTCACCGAATTTAAAAAAATAAATGTGATAAATAAAATACAAAAAATGAACTGACGCATGCCTGTCAAAATATGTGAGATATTAGTTATTTTCTTGCATGAAGACTGACCAAGTTGTACTATTTCTTCCTTGTAAGCCAGTAGGTCCCACAAAAGACTGCAAGCAAACTAAAGAAGCTGAATGTGTGATGTCATCTAGTGTACCAGTGTTTCTAAGTTCTGCTCAAACTTGTATTGCACATATCAGTGGGGCCGAGATGATTTGTTTGGTCACATTTGATTCTTGCACAGCAATGAGGTATATGAAAACATATATTTAAAATATAAGCATTTTAGTCTGCTTTATATCTGACTGATTATAGGAGTATGTGTTTTATTTTTGGGAATTTATTTATTTGTCAAGCAGTGTCAAGTTGAATGCAGGGTTTGGGCGTGAACTGAAATGCCCAAGTTATTAATGTGGTTTACAAACTTTATCATGCTCATTGAAATCAATAATTTGGATTTTGCTATATATGTAGCTGAATATAAAATATGTTTATTTATATTTTTGGTTATGCCCATACAGTATATTTTTTTGTAAAAGTTATTATTTCATTATTAAGAGTATTTCATTATTCTTTCATGAAGTACAGGATGCACAATGGGAAATAACTTTCTCTTCCATATGATCATTTTATTATCAGGAATACGGTAATAGGCAATTATTGTAAATTTTCTCTTAAATGCAGATCAAACACCTTTTCTATCATTTTCACTGTTGTTAAATTAAAGAAAGTGGGCTACTATGACCCACCAATAGAGGAAGAAAAAAATTATGTAGGTGAATAAAAGTGTTTTTAGTTCGGTTGCTGTTTATTTTGAGTAGCAATGCAAAATTGTATATGCTTTTATTTATTTATTCATTTAGTGTTTGTTTGGTTGGAGCAGATATGGTTTATTGTACATCCAATGAATAAAAGATGCACTAATCTTGATCAAAACCAATGAGTTTCTGTTATTATAGTAATGCTTATTTGTCTACTGTAAAAACAATGTTAGTTAACCAATCAGAGCGAGTAAATTCTTTACTTTTAAAGTGTGTGTGTATTTCTTTAAGTGACATTTGGGATGTCCCCATTTATAAAAGTGCTATAGAAATAATGTTATTTTTAAACATAGACCATAAGACCAAAATGTATGTCTTTTATTTTAGTAAAATTGTTTAAAAATGTCCCCTTTTTGCTTGAATAGTCTATATTAAAAAGATGTCAGTACAGTATATCACTGATACAAATAATTTGGTTCCTAGAATTTAAATAAGACTGCTGGTACATGCCTGTATTAATCAGAACAGTTCAGATCAGTTTATTATTAAACAGAACTGTATTTATTCAGAACTTATTTAAAACCAGTTTGTCACCATGTCTTAACATTTATTCACATCAGTGCATATCAAAACAAAAGGTCATTCTGGGTGATATTAATTGCAGACATATGTGGAAAATGAATCTTTTGAGCAAACAAGTGAGAACAAATTTTTACTAACGTTTTACAAATGAAAGGAAATCTCATGGTCTTTTGTAAGTCTTGTGACCTGTTTTGCAACTCATCACAATTTACTGGTGTGGTCAATTTGAAGGATATGAACTTGAATGAAGTATATGCATGTGAATGATTATGGTCAATGTGCTTATGTAAGTCTGAACATATCTGATGACCCATCTTCAAATGTCCCTGTTTTGTGTGCTTTGGGTTTCTGGCTATGGGATATAATCTCTTAATCTCTCATAATTTCTTACTCTAAGATCTATTATGTTCACCCACATACCCACCCTATAATGTTCCCTATAAATTTGAAATGTCTTTTATTTTCACCTACACATCTTCCATCATTTATTTTGGTTTATTTTCAGTTACTGTGCTCAGTGAATTGCTGATTGTTGAAGGTATGGTCAAATACATTTCAGTTGTATTTGATTTTTACACAAAACATCAAGAATCTTAGTGACGGTCCTTCTATGAGTTTGGGCCTTCAAGGTTTTGAACAACTAAGATGACAAGAGTTAATACAGATCTCTTATTTGATTCAGCTGTTTGGTTCAGATTTGGTTCAGCAATCATAATAGTGGAGAATCTGACCAGCCAAAGGTTTATCTGTCACTAGCTGTTATTTTAAGTAACGTTACTTGTACATTTATTGACTTATGCCATATAGCCTCAGTTGCTCTAAGATACTGGAGATATTAAAGTTAGGAATATACACACATCTTGCTTAATCAAACATAGGCACTATTTTGACATTGTATCTAAATGTTTAGGATGTTTTATAGATTTAAAAAGATGATTAAACATGACATTTACAGTTTGGTGACTGACCACACAGCAGTCCGACATCCTAAATAAAAGAATGTGTTGCTCCATCTCTAATAATGTTTATATTTCAGTTGCAAGAGTCCTCACATAGCTTCTACTAAACCAGAAAATGTGGACAGTTGCATGTGATTAATGACTTTAATTAATGACTAAACCATTGTTACTAAACATTTCGCATCCATTGCCCATAAACTTCACCAGGGGGCAGTATGGAGAAACAAAAGACGAGATTACATTTGTTTCCTAAATGTTTAGAAATTCAGTGGGTATAAATTTACTCATTATGTGCTGCTCAGGAAAAAACAATACAATCATTATTACAAAACAACCTAAAGCAGATGCTTTTCTTCAGTGGCCCTCTGTTGATCAAATAACAGTCAAACTGTTGCCTCTGTACAGATGTCTGCAATAGCTTACTGTTTTTACCAGTAGGCACATACTACTATCGACATGAACTACTACAGGATTTCATTACGTTAGCATGTGTGGTTTATTAATAATAAAATCATAAAAGTGGTTTAATAATTCAGATTTGTTAGTTTATTTTAGGCTACTACTGTTTGGTAATGATGAACGGGACAGATATATACCCACATAATTCATAGTTTGTAAAGAAATATGATGCTTTCCCAGACTTTAAGTTTCACAATTTCATCATGTGGAAAGCTCAGCTCAGGTCGCATCTCGATAATTGATGTCGTGTATTTAGGCACTAATTCGTGTTTTACAATCAATAAACATAAGAATACATGACAAATAATAACCCAATAATGACCCATTTCACAATTTAGTGGCGACTTTATAAAATGTAGGTCGATTAAGTAATGATGCAGTGCGGAATATAGACCGCCAGGGTGGCAATGAAGAGCCACAAGAGTGTTCTTTAGTAACATGCGCCATTTTAACTGTTAAAACACAGCACACTGGAGGAAATGAGAGTCTTTCGACACAAACAAAGACCCTAAAGAAGGTTGCGGTAAGCGGGCTAATGTGGTAACACCGGCAGGTACCGCACCGGCACAAGAAGAGACGGCTGGAGTGTTGCGTCAGAGTCGCTTCCGAACGTTTCTATTGGCTGAGAGTTAACGGAAAGGAGCAACGTAAAGCGTCGTGACGTCAGAGTTTGTTTTGAGCATGCGTTGAAATGACACGGTGTCCCGTGTTCTGTCTCCCTCTCTGTGTTCTTGCTATATAACAGAAAAAACTCTGACATTTGCCTTCTGCTCATCACATGTAGCGATGTCTGGTTAAAAGCATCTTGTTGAAAGACTTTGATCAAGGAAAAGTTTGTTGCTCTGTTTATTTTGAGTACAGCTATCAGGTACACCAAGACGAAACAGAAGGGTAAATTACAGAAGACGAGAAGGTTTTCCTGTGAAAGGTAAGCTAGAATGGCTAATTGTATTTCGTTGAAGAACTGCTGTGCATTTCATCATAAGTATTTATTGTTACAATATCTAGTGGTCATACTATTAGACACAGTAGTAGACAATGTCCTGCTCGCATCCTATGGGCATAATTCCAGGTGAAGAGATGCGAAGTGCTGTTAATGGTAACTAGTTGCGTCAGACTGATGGTGCCGTTAGACCCCCGCTTGAAACCTTTTCATGGTTGGTCAGTATGTATTTAAGGGTAACCATTGTAGGTATGTGTGGTGATCAGCACCATTGGTCGGCCACTGCTGGTGTGGTGGACGAAATAAATGCTGAAACACGGCCTCTTGTAAAGGAACGCGTATTCTTAATTTCTCTGATCAGTTTTTTTCTCATCACAGTGTAACCGTTTTTGACATCGAAGGAAGTTCGTGCTTCCCGTTGATAACGGTGCACGTGGCTGATGCCTTTCTATCACTTAGTTAAGGTGTATTGGCCCAAAGTCGACTCGTAAACTTTAAACGATAGGTAGCTCAGTAGCTGATGAATAAATCTTTGTTTTCAACTCCAAAACTGAAACTTAAGCATATGTTGACCCAGTTTAACGTCTTTATCTTATAAGTGACGGCGATTACTGAACGGGGTAACAAAGCATGCGAGGAAAATGATGCAGTCTTCGTATTACTGCCGTATGCCAGCCTCACTGATATGACGTCAGCAATGAGTCAGGTCAAGCAACCTAGACATTAAAGATGATTTTGACTCATTTAAATAGTTTTGTGAAATGTTAAACAATTACGTGATAGTAGTTTGTAAAAGGTTTTTACTTACATAATAAAAGTGAAGAAAATGGACAATTGTAGCCACCATTTTAATAATGTGCTTCAATATTTCAGTTTGTAATTTGAATTAATTAACCAATTATATCAATCAAGAATCTTTTTTTCTTTACATGTGTGTTGGCTGCTCTTACAGTATGCAGCAGTCACTCTTCACCCATATCAGAACATGCACAGTAGTGGCTAAGTGGCACAGTAATGTCCATTATTTGTTCATTTAGTGTTTAATTCAAGCTAATTAATGCCAGTTAACTGTATTGATTTCTCGCACCATAACTAAGACAAGCAAGAACAGCATTGGAATTGATGGACCAAACCATGTAAATAAACTAGCAGGTTGATGGTCACAACACATTGACAGTCAGTCTTATGTAACACTTGACATAAAAAGGGGGTTATGAGGTCTTGCTTCTTTGTGGTTATTTCTTTTTCTCTCTTAGCTGATTTTTTTAGGTCACTAACAAAATAGATTTGCTTCCTTGAACTGTAAATATCTTCTCTCTCGCTCTGCCACTTTCTCACTAAATCTAATTTTATATTCTTCTTTTTGTCTGTCTCATAATTAACTGAATACTTGTGCCACCATTGTAAATAAGAATCTTAATTCGTAAGATTCTTCAGAATCTTAAAACATTGCTTATGTAATGGTAGAACAAAAAGACCTGCTTATAAAACTTGAATTACAAAACTCAACTCCTGTAGTCTGATGATCTTCAAAATTAGTCACTTTTAATAAGAATTCCTGACATTGTTTTGTGTTGTCATTCAACTTATTTAATTTAAATAATGTGTTTTTTTAAATAAAAAACTCATATTTTGCTTTAGTAAAAACATATTATGTTACTTTTTGGACACTGATTGAGGCTCATGTGTGTGTGTGAAATGGGTCCACTTGATCCTTTCATTAAACCAGCCCTTGTCCCATTATAGGGCTTGTGTAATTGAGATCCTATCGGTTTGCTGTAATGCAAAACTTGAGAGCATAAAATTTTGATGGGATCTTTCTGTAATGTCATCATGGACTCATCATTACTGTGCGTCATTTATATGGTCCACACACAGCTGAAGTTCTCTGTAAGCTTTTGAGATCCCATAAGACTCAGATTCAGATTTGACACGATCATGTAAGATGGAGATTTTATAATTTGGTTAATGTGGCATTTAGTACTAGTTTGTTGTATTTATATAGTTAACTATTTATATTTTATTTTAAATGAACTATTACTGCAAATGTTTCAGTTTCACTGTATCTGTTTTGAAATAAGATGTAATAAATCACTGCCTTTTTCAGGAATACAGTTTTAACATTCATTGTCATATCCAGAAAATCCAGAAAATCCAGGGTCAGGTTTTACTCAACCACATGTTGGCATATCCTTGAGGGTGCCATTCTCATACAGAACTGCAGTTCTAATTTGATTCAGTGGTTCTGAAATTCCTCCATACTGTGAAACCCTGAAGTCTATTCTTACTAAAAATGGGCCACATCTCCCATTTTCTTTTTGCTCACACACACCTCTATAAATGATGCTTGCTGTGCTACAATAAATGTCCTGCAACCTGTGTGAGACTAAATTTCAACCCTTACTCATCAGCTGACAGAAGCTACACAGATATTCAAACTGAGTCAAACTCCCCCCTCCTTTCCATGGGGTCTCTGTTGTGCTTAACTGATGCACATCCAGGAATTTATTCATTGAGATATGCAGGCATTCAGTTGTTTGCCATCTGCCCCCCACAGAGCTGTAAAGCCCCTTGTGGTGCCCGGGGCAGTGGTCCTGTGCTGCCGGGCCCCCGGGCTGCTACTGTATTGTGGCTAAGCTGACTTCATCACAGAGGGGGCTAATTAAACAGCATATTTGTGTGAATTAGGTGGTATTGAAGAATGTGTTGTCATGGGTATGGAAAGGTCGGTCTGCTAGTGGGAAGCCAAGAATGCTTGGGAGAAAATAAAGAACTATGTCACTTTATTCAGAGTGATCTAAGCAAAGGTCTTAAGGAGAAAGTTTGTATATGCTGAATACTGAGTTTGGCATCTGGTAGACATGAATGAGGTTCATCTAAGGATAATAATAAAAAAACATTGTGTTCAGGTAACTACGTTTGATTAATGTCACACTAGCCCTGATTTTAGTTGTGTAATTATTGGATGATTTACATTTTATTGTGGAAAACTAAGAAAAAAGACAAAACTTCTACAAATTGCACATACTGTTTGGTTAAAATATACTTGTGGCCCTGCCAAAAATGATTGGACACTGAAATGTATTACACTCATTACAATAGATAGAATTGAAAAGCACATGTCCATCCAACAGTTTAAGAGCAGTTGTGTGTCAACAACTTTGTTGTTGTCGTGACAACCATTCATTCTCAACACAGAAGGCAGCGTTATTTAAAACATAACATTTCATATAGGTGTCACTGCTGCCATTGCAAATTATATAAAAAATATGCATTGTTTCTAAGTAAACATGAAGGCAGCTTTTAAGAAGTATAGACCTATATGAGTTTATAACAGTTCACAGTTCATGTTTAGTGCTTTGGCAATGTTTGCATCCTGTTTTATAAATGTTTATTTGTATCTTCCTTCCTACTTATTCATGTCTGACAATAAATCATGCATTTTGACTGCTGCATGTAGATGTAAGTGCTCAGATGACCCAGAGAGATATTGTTTATATAACAGTTATGCATAACTCATTGCTTTCCTTCCCTAGTGTTATCCAGACCAACCCGACTGCCTTAAAATTGAATTTTCCATTTTGCTAAGGTGTTATATCTCGCTGGGTTTTGATTGGTCATTTTATGATGGGTTTGAGGAAATGGATCAAAGCTAGTGCCAGCTGTTTTTCTGTTAAATGTACATTTATCTCTGATTGTTTGAATCTCTATTCTCATACACTTCCTCTTTCCCATCTCCTGTAAGTGCACACATGACGTGTATTACTGTATCTCAACTGGTAGAGCTTTGCGTTAGCAACGCAAAGGTTGTGGGTTCGTTCCCAGGGAACACAAGTACTGATAATAATGTATACTTTAAGTCGCTTTGGATAAAAGCGTCTGCCAAATGAATAAATGTAAATGCATATTGTGAGACATCACATAAATTGACAGAGTGGGTAAGAGGTGAATGTTTATTGCATAAAGCTATAATGTAAACAGTCATTAAACAAATTCAAAAGTCAACTTCAAACTGTTGTTCTAGTACAGTAGATTATCCCTGTGGAAATGTCCTAGTTAGCATGATGGACTTGACTATTTATTTAGTAATTCGCTTTGGGTTTGGCTAAAATGATCAACCAAGTATCTTAGTATTACCATGCTTTTCAGATATTGTGCAGTAAAAATCTAGTAATCACTACCATAGTTTTTTGTAAAGGCCTTGAACACACAGATAGATGTCAATGTCATTCTCCAGATTTCTCTCAATGGCCTTCACAGACGTCTGATTAGCAGGTGGCATTTGTCATATGACTTGCATTTAGCTGTGTATGTTTTGGCTATAAGGCTATTAGAATTAAGTATTTAAGCATCAGAAGGCTGTAATTAAGAGATAATGAGATCATTCAGGGAGACATTATAAAGTGATTCAGGTGCTAGTCAACAGTGTGGCAACAAATGAGTCATTTCTCACATCAAACGGACAAAACTGCACCATCACCAGACTGTTGTGGGCTGAACGAAAGCTGCCTGAAAAAAAATCATTTTTATTTAAAAATAAAGGCCTGTGTCTTCTTGACTTGCAACTTTGCTAAATGTCACAAAATCTTTCAAGCAAAGTTTATTCTTAAAATCTTCCTCAAACTGTGATGCAGTTGTTGATTTAGTGTTGTTTTTAGTAATAATTGTTTCCCTAATGAGATATTGATCTTTGGGTTTATGGTTTCTATTTTAAAGTTCAAGATAACCTCGGTTAACTACAATTTTGTGTGGTTTACATTTTTCCACCTCCCCGGTTTGTGAGTTAAGAAGCTTAACTCTTTGTTGTTTTGTCGTCAAACAGTCTTGTAATTCCGGTGGTTTAGGTTTTACACTTTAGGTTCCACACTTAATGTCTCCATAAACCCATAAAGTGAAGATCCTTTGGTTTGGTATTACCTTGTTCAAGGCACAAACAGTCTGTATTTTATTTAATGTGTGCGGTGATAAATCTTTCTGATGCATATACTGTCATAAACGGATAGATTTACAAACGCTTTTATTTATTTAGAGTCCTCACTCAGTCAGTAGTTTGGCTTTCCAAACTACTGACTGAGATTATTTAAAGATATTTAAACAAAATTTTAAGACAATAAGATTTGTTTTCTCAGAGAATGCTTCTGAAACCAAAGGCAGGCATCTCAAATCTGGTTTCAGCTGGTTTCCAAAGCACTGTAACGTCATGTCTAAAATTTAAGTGAACAAATCCTACTTTTCTGTAAATATTGAGTCATATGTTTAAAAGGAGTGAGTTTATAAACAATTTTTTCTTTTCAAACGCTCACACAGTTGTTATTAGATGTTCTTAGTTTTAGTGTGAATCTGTGTACAGTGTGTGACAGCAGTCCACTGTATTCAGTTCCAGGAGAAATGGAAGTTAATATTTTATTGAGTTTTGAATGCCAATTAACACCTTTCTCCTCTATCTTTCTTCATCCCTGTGTCATTCCTTTACCACCCCCCAACTCTTTCTTCTGTCTGTATTTCGTTTCCATTCTCCCTCTATCCCTCTCTTCTCCCAGTGTAACTCCTCCCCCACAGATGCTTCGGGCTGCCCTGATTGGTGGGAGTGATGTGTGAACTAGGTACTTATTTCCTTACTGTCCCCAGCTGCCCTCCAGCACCTGATTTACAAATCAAAATACAATAGACCTAAACAATCACAGATATCTTGTATCAGCGTTGGTACACAATGAACCTGCTCAGTACACTTCAAAGAAAGAGTTAAGAAGGGCAACTTTTTGTGCTGCTCAGATTTCCTTACAATTGGTTGTATTGTTAATGCAAAGTTGTTTAAAAGGTATATAATGTTACAAATTACATCAAAAGCGAAACAATTAAGTAAAAAGTTGAATAAAAAAGTATTTTCTGGTTTTAGAGTCTCTTGTGTGTTGGTCAAATGAGCCAATGTCTTTGAAGTAATGCAAGAGTTGGGCACAACACTTGGTGGTGCTGAAGTCTGACTCTGGTTTTGTGGACACAGATGGTACTTAGAGACCAGGCAGATGTGATTGGCCAGGAGTTTAAGGGTGCAGAGAGAATATGGGCGGTCAGGGGAGGGGTGCAGCTGTCAGTGGTGTGCTAACATGTCTAACTGACGTCATTAGGCAGAAAAGGTGCTGGCCTAAGGCCACAAGAAAAGTAAACAGGACGTGACGGTTACCAAAATAAACAACATCCATTGATAAAATGTTCTGACCTTCTGTCTTTTTAAATCTTTTAAAATCTCTTTCACATGTTTTCATCCTTTTTCCCTCTCTTTTATCTGTCCTTTAAATTAGTCTTACATTGGTACTTCTTTCCTTTATTATTCTTTAATAAAGAATCGAACTTTTTAGATTCTTTTATCCCCAACTTCAAATTTTTAATCATTTAATTTATTACTGTAGCAAGCATCTTCAGATGATACATATTACAATAAAGTATGAGATTCCTGTTTACAGACATATTAGCTGCAATATGTCTAATAAATTCATACCTAAATTCATTTTAAAATACCATATTATTGAATTATTGCTTTATTCATTTGTTAATTAACTTATTTAGATCAATTTATAAGTGTCAGGTCCTGTTATTTGGTGGGTTTAGTTATCAGCTTTTACAATGTCCAAATACAGGTGGGGCTGAATTGATACATCATTAGATTGACTTTTGAACTGTTGTTTTGTTGAAGGTCTGAGAGTAATCTGATAATTGAATGATGAATTACATTTAAGGTGGTTTTGAAGAGGTGATGAATTCATTTTCTCTGTTGTTTCACCTCAGATGACCTGGCCAGCCGCTCAGCGCAGCATGAGAGAGTGCTGACGGGCAGAACAGCAGTGTTTCTACCAGAGCGGGAGAGGGAGTGGAGGAGAACAACAGAGGCTGAGGAGGAGAGGAGGGGAGGAATGGGTGTTGGGAAAAACACCACCCCCAAATCCATGGACTCCACCGCAGAGCCTGGCAAATATGAGGAGGAGAACAAACACAGCGCACACTTTTACCCCATCCCTGTGAGTGTGTGAGAGTGTGTAATCATAGAGCCAGTGTGTTTAAGCCCGTAATTACATCCAGTAAGCTTGAAATTGTGTGTGTGTGTGTGTGTGTCTGTGTGTACGTGTCACGTGTGTATGTTAATTGTATGTTAATGTTAATTACATTGCATGTAACTTGCTACTTATGTAAAAAGTGGCATTTAAAATTCGGCTTTCCGCAGATGTGCTTACGAAATAAAAGCAAACCACTAGCAATGACAACACATTTGGGTTCAGTATATCAGTGCATACATTTACAGTGTCTTCTAAAGACATATACAAATAAATGATACATCCAATTATAGCCTACCATTTATTTGTGTTTGAAAGTTATACAGCATTGAAAATTTGGTTTTGACCTCAGTCCAAAGGCATCTCATCCCAGCATCTCATTTCTATTATACCCAACACACCCATCAAGATTATTACATAAGAAAACTCCCTCTTAGCACATGTGCATCATGATTACTGACTGTTAAAGCATGAGTTTTGAAATTGTTTTTTATTTTTTTAATTATTAATCATCATTGTTATATAAGAGTTTCTCTGCTTTCTAGTTGTTTTATTTACACAGATTTGTACTTGGGTTTCTTGCAAAGTCATCGGAACATGTGACATGAAAAATAGTTTTGTTTTTATACCATAGTACAGTAATGTTAACATATGACAATACCATGATGCGTTCATATACTATATATGCACCATTGTACTAAATAATTGCCACCCTCATGAAACAGTGTTTTCATGGTATGCTGTAATAAAACATCATTGTTCTACCATGCCAAAAAAAACTTCTGGTAAAACCATGATGCTTTTGTGTTGTGGAATCTTTTGATTGATATGATGTCCTAATGAGTCATGAAAATCTGCCCGTGCAGAAAGAATCCCAAGAAATTGTCATTTTTCCTTAAATTATTTTTATTTTGGTCGCTTTTTATGTCAGCATGACTCTTTCCCTGAAATCTTAAGTGTCCTTGGGCAGAGGGTTCAGTAGGTCTCGCCAGCACACGAGTCGAATGTCATTAGTATGGCACAGAGAACCAAAGCAAAGCTAGTGTACTGTACATGTTTCTTTCTGTTCTTTCTTTCTGTGACTTGCTTTTTTTATAAAGACTCCCACATCCACTTGTATCCTTTTGTTACATAATTACAATAGCACTTCATACAAGTAGTATCAGTTTCCCAGCTTTATTTCTTTTTGGATGTCTGCTGTTTGGTCACATGTCTCTGTGTTGGACAGGTAGTTAACGGGGTTGTCCAGACACCTGGAGATCAAGACACAGAAGACACAGAGCTCATGGCCATTTATGCCAAAGACAGCCAGATGGAGGACAAGGTGAGTCGTCTCCTGACAATCACACATTATAAGACTGAAGCTTGTTTCCATTTGCATATTTAAAGACTTTGTACACAACTCATTGCAGACCTTGTGTGTCAATTACAAGATTTTCCCAAGTGTTGCATTCAGTTCATAAACCTTTTCTTATTTGTAAAAATGCCTTAAA
>JAZGTK010016046.1:0-12912 GCA_036877625.1 Ambastaia sidthimunki
TTATATTGTTATGTTATGTTATGTTATGTTATGTTATGTTATGTTATGTTATGTTATGTTATGTTATGTTATGTTATGTTATGTTATGTTATGTTATGTTATATCCCGTCAGTTTCTCGTCTCCCGCGCTCGATCACGTGACAGGAGAGAGAGCGGAAGTACGTGTCGCTTGGGGTTGTGGGAGCGCTTTGATGACGTTTACTGTTGCAGGCGAGGAAGAACAGCGCGACTGTCTCACTGCTGCTCTTTTATTATTTACAGGTAAATCACGCAAATGTTTCTTAACATCTCAGATCCGGTGACACATATCAGAGCTGTGTTGTAGTGCGTGCGTTAAAGAGAGCTTTACTTCCGCTGCATCCGCTCACAGTACAGTTACACTGTTTAAAAGTGATTTCAAGTTCACTGTTTTGATCGCGTTTCATTTATAAAAAGTATATTTTGAGGAACAGCATTGAACGGTGGGTTTTACTCTTTTAAAAACGCATTTCTGTTGAGTGAGGAAGTTATGCATTTTATGAATTTATCGTTGTTTTGTGATCTATTTTGAACTGCGAACTCAGAGTCATTAATTCATAATCATGAAGCAGTCGTGTTTTGGTGAAATGCTGGCATTGATTGAAGGTTTGTAGTTTGGTCAAGTGGCTTTTATTTGCTCTTACTGTAGCGTCCAGTCTCGCCTTTGAGGACTCTGCAGTTTAAAATAGCGAAGTGTCCGGTTACTTTCAGAGCCTCTAGATATTGTGTGAGATGAGACCTGATATATCACTGCTCTGACATTCATAACTTGGCTTGTGCTCCAAGAAGTATTTGGGTCCCCAATTTACCTTTTTAATTTGTATGAATGTCCTATTAGACAACATCAATGACATTTATTTATTTTGTTGTGCATTTATTGTAAGGAAAGATAACCAGGCTATACAACTCGCATTGTGTTTGCATGCTGTTGGAACACATCCCAGTTAAAGTGATTAATTACACCTGTGAAAATTAAAGGGGAACTGGTTTCATACATCCACTAAAATAACTTGCTGGTCACTAAACATTTCTCAGAAATGGGAACATTATTCTTTTTTTCTTTTGCAGGTGCCAGTTGGTTTGGTAATTAGTTTTCTAATGCAATAACATTCATGAGCATTACTGTAAAATTGTTTAAATCTTTCATAGGTCGCTAAAAGTAAAATTATTGCACTTTATAATGCTCTCATGTTCATAATATTTTGAGTGGAAAACACAAATTAAAAAGTAGAAAACACTTCTCATGATCTTATTAGTGTGAGGCTAAAATTCTTTGCTGTCTTTGTGAACAGGTCTTAAGATTTGACATGGTGAAACAGGAGTAAGTGACACAAGCTTAGAGAGCAGGACTTTCCTAGCAACATGGGGGCTGTGGTGTCTCGATGGAGGGTAAATATATATAATATAAATATATTCACTTACTCTCTGCAACTCACACTTCCATGCATTCAGTAATCACTAGTGTCAAGGTCACCAATTACATTTTTATATGACTTGATGCCACAAGTCCAGTTAGATTCTATTATATTTCTCCAGATTTCTGATATTTATTGTGTGCAGTCTTTCCTGAACACTACAAACTGTTAAATTCTTGCTTCATTTTGTCATTAGTTGCATATGTAGGTTAATAAAATAGACTAAGGTGTGTGGTCGTATGTTGACTACAGTCAAAACTACAAAAAGTTGTTCCTTTTTGAGATAACTCACAGTAGTGTGTGCTTCCACAGGCCAAGCCGTCCACTGTAGAGGTTTTGGAGGGACTTGATAAGGTATGAAACACCAGAAGTCTTCATGAAGATTTTATGATCTGTGTGTCATGATTTATTGACAGTGAGTTTATGCACTGAATTCATAGAAACTGTTACATCTCATGCATCTTAGTGTCATTTTCTATCATAGTGCACTCAGATGACCTGAGGCAGTACAGACATGTTTAAAGTATGTACACTGTGACTTTGTGGTTGTCAGTATTGCAGTGGATTGCACACAATCTGTGTCCATTTGTCTTAGCGTAGTAAAAGAAAAGAGAAAACCCCCTTTAATCGGGCTTTAACCGGTGCTTGTTTATTAATGATCTTTTTTTAAGTGCAGTTACATTGTTTCAGGTAACACTGAGGTTTAGAGAGTAACAGAGAGAGTTACAGACAGACACAACTACATATTTTAGGAAGGGGGTTAGACAAAAGCACACACTCTCAGTGAGAGAGCTCTGCTGAGTAGACAGTGATGTTTCTGTTGATATCATTAGGAGTTCATTATAATTTGTCACGCTTCACGTGTGCTGCAGAGAACTTCACATGTTACAGTCATTTTATTGTCCTGTGATTTGACTCATTTTTCTGAATGGTGTGTTTGCTTCGTTCAGGACATTCAGGCGCTGGAGGAACACAGAGAGAAGCAGCAGAAGCAGTTGAAGTTGTGGCTGTACAGGCTGCTGTTATACTCGGCTGTGTTTTATCTCATCGCGTGTGCTGTCATCTATGTGTGCTACATCCCACAACAGCTGATAGGAAAATTAATAGTGGCCTCACCGTTCCTGATATTTCCACTGTTGTAAGCACGTGTGAGAACTCGGTATTCAGATTGATAATAATATCTGACTCCTGTTCCAGTAATAATAAGAGAAATCCACAAGTTGCTCATGCTAAAATGCATCAGTTACATTCACTTGCAGTCATTTTAATGATTGAATAATAAGTGTCATGCTTATGATTTTATTTATGAAGTTTTCTCTTCCTGCTCACAGAGTTTGGCTCCTGAGGAAACTGTTGATTGTTTTATACAACAAACGAACAGAGAGGAACAGTAAGAGTTTCATACCATCATTGAGCTTGTGTTGTTTAGCATGAATCACTCCAACACCTTCTTCTCATGTTCATCTTTCTCTTTCTGCATCTTAGATGAAAAATTAGAAGAACTGAAAGCAGAGAGAAAGAAAATAGTGAGTAATGAGTGTCGTCACTGGAGTTTCTCTCAGTCAGGCACACGTATCATAAGCTTGGCAAATGTGTTTAGCTTAAATGGTATTAATTTCAAACTCCTCCCCTACGAGCAGGTTAAGCCCTAAACCAATGTTAACAACCACACACTGTGTTCCCTGTGTTACTGTCACAGAAAGAGATCATTTCTGCTGCTGATAAATAATGTGAAATCAATGCAGACAGCAGCTAATTGGCGCAGAGAGTTTATCTGGTAAAGTGCTCGGCTAATGACTTGTCTTTAAATGAATAGTGTTCAGTGATGAGAGGAAATAAATCTGAGAAATTGCTTGTCATCTACTGTCATGTCTAATAACTTTCAATAATCACAGCTGATGGATTTCACACTGCCCATTATCACAGTAGCTCTTGTAATTATTCTATTCATTACAGTTAAATCATTAGCACTATTTGCTCTTTCCCTGAAATGAAGTTTTAAAGCAAAACTAAATAGACGACAGATTTTCTTTCCACTTAAATCTTCAAAATAAGCAGCAGGTCTAGATCTGTCAGTTTGAGTTGGACAGATGTTGTTTCTCACTGTTGATAAGGTTTTTGAAATGAACAGACTATGTGTTTTGAAGTGTTCAGTTTTAGTGAATGTAATTGTGTGCGTGTGTGATGTTTTCTTACAGCTTGAGCAGGTGATGGAAACTGAAACCTACAAAAATGCCAAACTCATTCTAGAGCGCTTCGACCCAGAGTCTAAGAAAAAACTTGTAAGTACTTCATACTGTACTCTAACAATGACCAGTTGCCTACATATAGTACATTTGTGTCTTATACTGTTGTTTTTTGAAGGAGTTAGAAGGTCAAGCCATCGGTCCACCAGCGACTCCAAGACAAGGCCAAGGTGAGATGTCTCCTCTGTTTTAACATCACTGTGTAGGATGAAAATGGACCCTTTTACTTTTGATTTATTTAATGCAAAAAGTTTTGTTTTATTGTGCATGTCATTTTAAAGGGAAAAAGTATATATAATTCATCAAAAGTTTTCTCTGTGTTTAAATTGACTTTACTGCTAATATGACCAAGATCACTTTGTTGTGCAACAATATTAACCATTAATCATATTCTGAGCTTTTAAAGATACAATCAAGTCATGATGAATAAAATCATGTCCTGTCCCCTACATAAGTTTCCACTCAATAGTCTTGTATTTGGGCTTAATTCAATTTAGACACTTTTGGGACTGAACGTGCAACTTAATACATCCTAACCGTAAAGATATAAACAGAATTCATGTAATCAGAATAATGTAATTTGTTTGTTCAGAGCTACGTCAGAGGCTTGTGTCCCCGCGTCCTGTTGGACGTCCACCAGCCGGCCCCGTAACTGCCCCTGCTGCCCTCCCTGCTTCGCTGTCTGCACCTGGCGGACCCCCTGAGAAGGGTCTGTCCACCTCAACTCCACATGCTCTGATCAGGAGGCCTGGCACCCCGGCGGGCACGGCAGCTCCGGCAGTGATGGGTGAGACTCATCCTCAGTCTGATTGTTAGACTAAAGTGTTAACAGCAGAGAGTGAACAGCATTTTGGTGGTCATTGTTCATCATATAATTTTAAGTGTAACTCCTCCATCAACGGATTGAAGCAGTAAAAGCTGCTGTTAAGAACACATTGTGTATGGGGAGAATTCAGGGATTATTCATTTGGGGTTATTGAATCAAACAGAAGTAAACAAGACAAAGAGAACTTGAGGAGTTCTTAAGTCCTACTGTCCATAACACGTGAAGTTTTCATTGTGTTGTTTTAGTATTGTCTTTTACCTCAAAGAACAGTTTTTAGCCACTCCATTACAGTCAGACTGTGACAGACAGGTGACTGTAGGTCTGGTGTGTGATGAGGTCAGGTCTGGTGTGTGATGAGAGAGTTATGGAGTGTGTGAACAGTTCAAGCAAACACCTGAAATTAAAAGTGAAAAGCAGCTCAGTCCACTGCAGTGTCTCCATATGCTGCTAAATGAGTAAACAGCAGGAATCCCAGACTATGCCAAGTCTGGCAGAAATGACCACTCCACTCCTCTGCTATGATTGCTCTTGATGTTAAATGATATTAATTATGAGTGCAGATCACAGCAGGCTGCAGTTGGGAGGTCCCTTTTGATATTAAACGTTGTCCCTCTTATCATTTATCATCGGACCTGCGGCCAAGAGCTGCGGTGATGTGTGTGTGTGTGTGTGTGTGTGTGTTCAGGAACACACCCTCCAGGTCCTCCTCTGGCCAGGCCCATCCTCCCCAGAGACAGAGGAGCTATTGACAGGATCATTGAGTACTTAGTGGGTGATGGACCTCAGAACAGGTAAACGCTCTGTCTCAGGGTTTGGGCATGTGGTTTGATAATGCTGAAAAATCACCATATACTGCAGAAGTTCAATTTCTGTTCAGCTGAGTGAAGATGTTTGAAACGCAGAACTCTGCCTCTCTGATGTCTACAGATATCTCACTGTGTCTGATCCAAATGAATTGTTAACTGTGCTGTTACAAATTAATTGAAATGAACCTAAAATTTACAGAAGCCTTTTTTCTTTTAGAAACATGTGAACTACAAATGTCAGAATATGGTCAAAAACTCAAAAACAAATATGAGAGTAATTGCAAAAGATTGACACAGAAGTATTAAAGTGATAGTTCACACAAAAAATGTTATTCCAAACCTGTATGACTGTTTTGCTTCTGAGGAATGCTGATCAAAAAAAGATATTTATATTTCTCAAAATATCTTCTTTTGTGTTAAACAGAAGAAAGACAGTCATATACAGGTTTGGAATGACATGAGCGTGAGGAAATTTACAATATTTTATTTTAAATTTGACATTTCATTAGTCTCTTAAGGCTGTTTTTGTTGTGTTGATTTTATATCGATACTGAAATGTAGCCATTAATCCTGACACCCAACATAGCAGACTGAAGAGAACCAGTATTTTAATATCATTTCTTACTGTATTGCAGATATGCTCTGATATGCCAGCAGTGTTTGTCTCATAATGGCATGGCTTTAAAAGAAGAGTTTGAATATATTGGTAAGATTCAGATAAATATGCAGCACTCTGTTTTTCATGCTAATGTGTCTTCAAACACAAAGGACTTGATCAGTTTTTGAGATGGTGTTTCTGGATCTGTGTGTGATGTTTATTTTGATAGAACTGTCTCAGGATCAGTGGAGTTTGTTTTTTATTGCTGCTGTTTTAGCATTCAGATGTGCCTACTGTTATTTCCTGAACCCTGCCCGGAGGATGCGTCTCCAGGCCCCGCCGCTCCCACAACCCACTGCAGAAACCAAGATGAGCCAAGACCCCCCTGCTGTTGCCATGGAGACGGACCTGTCTGGTTCTCCACCTGCCCCAGGTAGCAGATCTCCACCAGAGTTCACTTGAGCAGCAGGAGCTGATGGTGTTTAGATGCTCCTGATGTCCTCGGAGGCGGGAGGAGCTCTGCTCTGCATTTTGAAGGGATGTTTACCGCAGGTTACTGTGTGATTGTGAGACTCTGTGTGCGTCTGTGTGCGCGTGCACGTGGGTGTCTCTGAGGAGACATTTGCTGATGTTCTGCTGCTGTGTCTAAAAGCAGATCTGTGAAGTGATTAAAGGCTTAAGAGTCTTTTATTCCCCCCTGCAGTGCTGTTTCATTAGGGGGGCTTTACCCTGTGTCTGAACTTGCCGCGCACACGCGCTCTCTGCTGTCTCTGTCCCTCTTCTGTTGAGTGCTCAGTCAATGCCACACAATATGTGTTTAACATCTTCAGTGCTAAATTCAGTTTATTTTCCGTTTGGTTGCTGGTTAGAGATTTCATTATCTCCATAAGGGTTAGTTTCTACACTTACATTATAATTTTCCACTCTGTTAAGGCCTCTGTTAAGTTTAGAAAATTTCCCATCCTCTGAACTCATTGTGGGACTGTGCCTTTAAGACTTCTGTATGCAGAGGAGCTCTGTAATGATTGGCTAACCTGTGACTGGTTACAGGTGTAGTTCACACACATTCATTAGGGTGGACCAGAAAATATTAATGACAATATTAAAAATAACCTAGTCAAAACTAAATTTCCCCCCTCCAATCACAGTCTGTTCTGGCGTGATTTGATCTTATACCTGATGGATAACATTCTGCTCTGACTATCACTCAGTAAGACGACACTGGAAATGGCTTATGAATACTGTTTCATGATAAACTGGTGTTTGTGGTTGTGATGTAATAGTTCAATTTCGGAATGACCTCTTTGCAGGCCAGAAGTTAGGTGTCAGGTGGTTTATGATGTGACTCCTTCAAGCAGTGAGGAAGATACACTTGTTAGACACAAGTTTTTTTAACATAAGCTCTTGATGTGTTTGCTAGAGGGTAAGGCAGCCAGTCCAGGGCACATAAAAGCTGAATCTGGAGAGCATCGAGTAGAAGACGTCCCATCTGAAGAGAGGAAACCTGGATCTCCAGAAGCCCAAACCAGCCTGCCTGACAAACCAGAGGGAGAGCAGGATGAGTCCATGGAAGTGGAGTGAGAGAACCTGCCAATATAAGCCTGTCTCGTGTGTGTGTGTGTGTGTGTGTGTGTGTGTGTGTGGTTTATTTCAATAGATGGTTAATTCCTTATTCTATACCTTTAGTTTATTTGTTGCCTGTTGTGTTCATTTCCTCATATTAGAATTGCAGTGTTATTTCTTAAGTTAAAGTTCAGTCAAAATAAAATAAATGCTTCAGGGGTCAAAGGATCATTTTTTGTAAAACTAGATAAATCCAGATAAATAATCTATCTGCAATAATTACATTGCTGGTTTAAAAGTTACAGATGTAGTATTTTGATTACATTGTTCACAGGACTGTTACAGCTATTGTCATGCGTTTCACTCTCATGTAAACACTCTTTTGTAGTTGAATGTATTTAATACACTTATTTACAATCCCTAATAATGGCAAAATGTCCTACTGAAAGCTCTATTTATAGATAATAATATCGTCTTAGTGCCTGTTATTAAGATGTAGCACAAGCAGGTGTTGGGTTCAGAGAGATTGGTCCCATGTTTACATGTTTGTTCTGGTACTGCCATAGGAATGTCTGTGTATTTATTACTGCATAGAAACTCTGTATTTTCAGCCCTATGTGCCTTTTATTTGACCTTTTTCAAAATAAAAAAATTAACAAATATGAATTGTCTAACAATTACATAGCATTTTATGTGAAAACTAAATATATGTATATACACACATGTATTTAGATATAATAAATGTATGTTTAAATATATTGTATTTTTCTATTTTAAGCTACAATCCATCACTATTGCCTCTCTATCACCATCTGTTTAAAACATAAAATTGCAGGTTACTTTATGTACTTTGTATGTTAAGGTCAAACTGACATTTTCCACAAAATTGGGCCCAGCAGCTTCAATGATAACTCATTATAAACTTATGTCTGTGAGTCAGGGGAAGCTGAGGAGACGTTTGAACACGGGTCTGTTGTTCTTTCTCAATAACTATGTTTTGTTTCTTTAAAGGGCCCAATTATAATGAATTCACTGTTAACAGCTTCTTAAATTCTGCTCATGATTTGTTTTTACTTACTATCAAATACACATGTAGTAACATGATATTAGTTTTGGTTTTTTAAACTTGATCAACTAGGTCATCTAATCCTGTGTCATTCAGTGATGTTTATGACAAAACTGCAAATCTCAAAAGCTCAGACTATGATATTAAATTATTGAAATGTAATTTTAAAATTCATTTTTATTTCTTAAAGAGGCTGTTTAATTGAGTTTATAAATGTTACTGCATTAACTATCAAACATGTACTAACATGTAAGGCTGCAGTTGTGGGTAAGGATAGATTTTCATTAGTTCATGCCTTTAATAATCATTAGTATTAGTGTTGAATTAAGTATAAGGTATTAGTGCATTAATATTCATGTACCCTTATTAAGTGCTGCCTCAGGGACATTGTCGTTCTGGAGTTGAGAGGGCTGGAGTGGACCTGTAGCTGGTGTTATTTGTGCACGAGATTGCCAGTCAGTAGATATTTCAGTTGGATGGTTAAGTGTTCGTGTTAGAGACAGTGTATGTGTGCGCTCCCTCAACCAAAATAGGTTGTTAGGGCTGTTAGTGGCCTGCAGTATTGCATGTGTCGCTCGCAGTCTTTGCTCCATCCATTCTGACATGGAGAGACATTGAAAAGAATGTGTTAAAACACAGTCCATTTTCATTAGGCAGCCTATTTTAGCTTGTGATCATGTTATTTGAGCTCATTGATCATTTTAGACAGTATTAGATAATGGGAGTGACACACAAGCCCAGCTGAGCTTGATTACTTGACCCTCTTCATTTGCAACAAGAGAGCTATCTCTGCCGCGGCTGCCCTCTGACACGCGCATTCTCTCCGCTCAGACTCCTGCATTTGTCTTTGGGATTTTATAATGCATGTTTACAGATTCGTGACCTCCTGAGTGCAGCAATGCATCACTGTCAGCAGGACAGTTCCACCTGATTCTCTCTGACCTCTGCCGGCACCCCAGCACTCCTGAAAAAATAACCCGTCAATAGGACATTTGAACCTTTCCCAGCAAATATGATGCAGATGAAATGTTAGTGAATTACTCGTGAGGTGCTCAGTGGCCCTCAAACACAGAGCCTTTCGTTTCAGACTCTCACTGTATCATGCTGTGAAGTGACATTTTATTTGACACATTGGTCATGTTCTGTCAGTAATATTATTTTGTGTTTTTGAATTCCCATCTATTTAAAGACCTCGTAAGCTCGAGTATTTCATGTTTGTGGCACAATAACTTTGCTATTGAAGATTACTCAAGTAGACAGTAAATAGCCTTTCTCCTGTGGAAAGATACACATTAATTTCACAAACTTCAATCTCTTTCCCTGCAGGCTTGATATATCAGTTCAGAATAACATGCTCTGAAAATAGTCTGATAATATGGATGTTGCAGACGGGTGTTTAGATCTGCGTGCTGAACCACCAGACAAAAGTGAAGATCAGAAGAAAGATTGTTCATAAGGTTGAACTATGATGTGTCTGTTACAGGCCTCACACCACAGCTGCTGGACGTTATATAAACATCTAGACATGTAAGAGAAAAGGACAAGCATGCATATCATCTGATCTTCTGTATAGAGTCCATTTGTCCACAGGCAGGAGATTCCACGAGCTTTCTGATATCAGCCACCTACTAATTGATTTTCAAGGATGACAGATGAGCTCCTGGTTTGCCGAGCGAGGTAATTCCAACGCCGACCTGCTCCGGTCGGGCAAATCCGGCTTCTATGGATTTCTCCAAGTCACACTCCATGTCTCTTGACTCAGATTTACACTGATCTTGTATTTATTCCCTGAAAATATGGCAGATAAGAAACATAAGTGTTCTTGATCTTGTGTTTTGTTGTATCGAGCAGCCAAAGATTGAAATCCTAAGAAACAATTTTCTTGTGAAATGAAAGAGCTTGGCCTTCTGAACCCTGGAGGAAAATAACCTCGCTGTTCCAGGCAGAATTTATACAACAGAAGAACTGAATAAGTTAAATAGACAAGAGCGAGCTGTGTCACTTTTTCATTTACTGGTGTTTGGGGTGAGCGCCTCAAAAGCCTCTTAAGAGAAAGAGCCGCTATGTTACGTTTTGTGACTCACATTAAGCGTGAATCGTGTCGGGCGATAAAAACTAATGCTGTGCAGTTTCGCTGTCAGATGGAGTTTCGCTCATTTTAATATCGCAATTTAGAGCATCGCAGTTGCCTTATAAGGCCGTGCGAAGAATGATATCGCCAATAATGAGTTGAATGTCACAAAAGCAATGAACATGTCCTGGCATTAGAGTTCACTGTGGATGATGACAACTGTATCATTATCAAAGTCATCATACCCCTGTAACCGTGAGGGACACATTAAAATCACATTAAAGAAGCGCATCGCGGTGCGGCGCGCGCACGGAACGAGCAGACGTTCCGCGCGCGCTTCAATCTGGCAATTAGCTCTTGGCTCTGTGATTTTTAAATGCCACAAGACAAAGTTGAGTGGCGTGAATTCATTTCACGAAAAGGTCACGAGGTGCCAAAAATATGTTGATTTGAACAGAATTACCATTTAAATCACCAAACACATTTAGGAGAGGCGATTTACTGCACGCTGCAATAAATTGTTAGACAGGAACAATAAGCTCCTCTGGAGCAGAAAAGCCATTAAATCTCACTGTAGCTCAAATGGAGGCTCATTCAAATGTTTTTAGAGGTGTCACAGTGCACACAAATGCCAGGCCTATCATTGCCCTGCGTGTTATTCATCCCTCTGAAAGGGCACTTCTTTAACTCTCATGCTCTCATGCTCATTGATATACTTTGAATATCAACAGACAAAGCATTTCATGTACAGAAATCTGGACTGACGCTGTCATTTCAGCAGTAAAAACACTTTGACCTCTTCATTCTGAGCAGACAGCTGATGTTGAGTCAGTGAACATTTGTTTCTGTTTAATAATTGAATTTACTGTAACTGTAGTTGACATTCCAGTAGTGAATCATATTTGTGAATTCCATCTTCCAGAATAAGGTCCAAAATGTTCATGTTTTTCTAACAGCTATTGAGTAAACAAGTGAAAACAGGACAATCAGAGGTTAACTAATGACCACTAACATTTGTAAGGGTCCTTAAGACACGTTTATTTTTTTTATAAAAGTCGAATTGTCAGATGTGTTTTGTATGTTTTATACAGTTTGTTAATTTATTTTAGTCAAAACAATGTGTTGCTATTTATGTGTTACATGCTTGGTTATTTTAACCCATGGTTGGGTAAAATATGAACAAACCCAACCACTGGTCTAAATTAACCAACAGAGTTAAGTTTCAAGCCTAATAAAACATCCCTGCCTGTAAACATCCAGTGCCTCTGAACATCTTTGTGTTTAATTTAGTCTGAGGTTCCTGGTGGCAGAGAGAACTTCTTTAGGCTGGAGTCATTTCCCCATTATTTCTGCAGTTAATCTGTGAAAGGTCTGTGACAGGTCTTTGTTACATGTGTTAAACACACAGAACTTTTACTGAAATTTAGAGACGTACAAAATGTTGGTCCAAATATGGAAAAAATGGAAGAATGTTGTGTTCAGATAATACAGAAGGCACTATGAGGTATCTGGACTGCCAGAAGTTCAGTCTTGGTTCAGCAGTTTTATACTCTACATGTTCTAATAGAGCAAGATTGTTCCTGGGCTGTCAAAGCCAGACTCAGCACAGCTAATTTAGGAAGAGGAACTAAATTAAACAGTGTCCAGTCTATGGAGATCTGTTAAAATACCACCAGACTTTATGATGTACCCTTCATATGGCATCCATCCCATAATACCTGACATATCAATTTACTGTAGTTGATGTTTTTGGTGATACCACATCAGAAATCAATGTAATGCAAACAGATTTACCAAGCAAACTGATTCCACAAGTGCTGAATAATTATGATAATTACAAAAGTGTGCTTCAGAGCCCAATGCATCGCATGACCCTCTCACCAGCAACATACACCCTGATTTTACCCAGAGCAATGTCGCCCCAGCTGATGGGGCTGTGAGGGGGGAGTGGGGGGCAGAGTTAATGCTGCTGTGCCTCGCATGGACCCGCAGCTCCATCTCATGTGGAAATCATACAAAGCATCCCGCAGCCGCAGCCTCATTTTATGGCCTCATCCATTACCACTCTGTCATTGTTAATTGTCTTCTTTTTACCTCTGCAGGATTCTCCAAATTGGTGCTATCGAATGTGACAGGGGGAAGAGCATTAACCATCTGACAAGATGATATCTGCGTTCAATTTCCTTTTCTGCGCTGATATATACCTGCAGCACATCATTTTCCTCTCTGTCATAAAGAGAGCAATAAATCAGAGGTGCTTATGGAGGCGCAGCAGAAAACAGACCCGCCGGACTGGCGTCTCC
>JAZGTK010016047.1:0-12912 GCA_036877625.1 Ambastaia sidthimunki
GTGCGTGTGCACTTTAGCCTCGTTTGGGTGTGTAGCAGGTGCGTATTCAGGTAATGATTTTGTGATTCCACTTGCTATGACCATATTTGGGGTTTCCTGCTGCCATGCTGACTTGGGGGTGTGGCATTTAAATTAGCTTTATTTATTTCAACGTCAGCATATATAATGTTATATGTATTTTCTAGAATTTTTTGACGGCACCCCTGTTGAGAAACGCTGGTCTAGATGAAATCCTACTGCACACATTCACCCTCAGGTGTTAAAACAGCCCTTCTAATGACTACAGCTCCTATCAACATGAACATTTACATATCAAAGACTGAGAAGCTCTCCATTTATCTCCTCATGTGTTTTATTTTATTTTTTTCTTACTGATGCCAAGCCACTGATGGGATTCCTTAACTTCAGTACAGAGAAGTTAAACTAGGAGGAAACACCCATCGTACGGGGAATTTTAACAGATGGGCATCTTACAGCTGGAAGCTAATTGGACTGTGTTAAAAATACTTTTTTGTCACACAAAGGGTTTCAGGCAGGATGTTGAGCCCAGCTTTCGCCTGCTATAAACGTGCATTTTCTATAACCCTATATAGCATTTTTTTACAAGATTTGTATCTGCCCTCTCACAATGCTATCTTGTAAACAAATTTTAAAAGCATCTTCCAAGCCTGAGACAGATCTATAAAAATACCGTCACATTTATCTCTAAATCCCAGTGGGATGGTAGCAAGGAAACATTAGAGTTCCCAAACATCTCGGTTCATAAACAGATCCTCACTATAGCCTCCAGCCAACCCGTCTGTGTTTTTGTAGTTTGACAATAGTTTATGAATAAAACATTTCACATCTTGAGGGTCTATATGTAACGTATATCTTTAATCTGCAGTGTTTTTACTGCCTAACCTTTGGGAATTCTGCTTGAAGGAAGCACCTGGCAAAAAAATAATAATCATAATAATATCTGGGATCAGAAAAATTTTTGGTGACATCAATCTTCAGCAGACTGTGTTAGCACAAAGACACACATGTGTGCAGTAAATACACTTCTAAAATTTAAAGGGCCGTATGAACCACACCAGACTGAGTGTCATTGTTTCTTGTGAAGAAAAACCTCAGCTACAAATATGATTCATTTTAATCAGAGATTAAAAGCTACATTTCATCTAATGCTGAAGGCATTCCCAGATTAGTCTGCCATTGTGTTTATTCATCTTGAATGAATAAAAATAAGTAGATGTGGGCTCGTCTCAATAGTATCTACCTCAATGCTGCTTAATATTAAGGGCACTTGAAATAACACACATTGTAACATGATATTGTTATTGGTTCTTGCTTCATCATATTTTTTCAAAACTAAGTAGTATTAACATTTAGTGTGCACCATACCACCTTAAATAATTCCTTTTTGAGTTTTTACATGTATCTATGATTTTACATTTATCTAAGTGATTGGACTTTAAATTTGCTTGGGCAAAAAAAATTGCTTAGCCACCATCTAGCAATGCTGTAGCAACCACTCAGAACACCCTAGTAACTGCATAGCAACACACAAAAAAAATCATTCAGAACGTCTTAGCAACCATATTGCAGAGCTCTGGTAGCTGCACACAACACCGTAGTGTGCCAGTGCATTTCACACCAGGGAAGCTGTAGTCATATTTTTTTCAGAGTGTAAAATCTAATCATTGTCTTACAATCTTTAGGGCTACTTTTTTGCTTCATGAAATACGCAAGAAGTACAATTCTATTGGATTTTTATTTGTTTTGTAATTGCAAAGTAAGATGCTAGTAAAGCTAATCAAACAAACACGTCCCCAGCCTATCGTGCTTTTGAGGCATAAGACTCACATCGCCCTTGAAATGAATGAGAGAAAAGGCCAAGTGAGTGGAATTAAGGGGTGATCCTTGGCCTCTTTCATGCAGAATAATTTCTGTTGCACGTATGCTGATTGGTCGCATAGGGTCTCAGTTGCCAAGCAACCATCCAGTGGTGGCTAAAGCTAGCTGACAGGCAGCTGCTAATGGCTGTTGCACCCAGAATGACAGCTTTAGGCGGGTGTGCAACATGATCATCTAATGCTCAACACATAATGCACATATATAAGAGGGCAAGCTAGTGTCTTTAGCGCTAACCTTACTGTATACGTTCTCTGTCTATACAGTTCTTGGGTGCGTATCAGTCTCTGTGCTAATATTTATTCAAGGACACGCATCCATAAACAGTTTTGTATCAACTCGACAGGGGTAATGAAGCTTAAGAACTTGATGTTTTAGGGTTTGACACATTTTAGCACAGTTGACACAAGAAACATCAAACGGAGTCTGAAAGGAGAAGGCATGTCTTAATATTTATGGAATCACACTCACCAAAAGTCCCTGGTAATGGCATCATTTTCTGGATGTAATACCATTTATGGTAATACCATGGTATTTCTTTAAAAAAACAACCTTTTCTCCTCTCTCCCAACAGGTATCGTGCCTATCAAGCATTGAAATGTTGTACTCGTGGTAAAATTGTAACTGTGTAGGGCTGATATTATTGCCTCCTTACAATTTATTGCTTCTTTGTTTTCCTCACCTTGTAAGTCGCTTTGGACAAAAGCGTCTGCTAAATGCCTAACTGTTATGAAATGTAATGTAAATGTAAAATACCTCTGAATACCTTAGATACCATGGTATATAAATATAGTAATTATTCAGTATGGCACAGTACTACACGTCATACCATACCATAGTACCACCATGTAGTGCTGTCTGGCAAATATTGGTACCACTAGGGTCTCTGAAATCCCTTCAGAAAGCTTGAGGCGTGTTATGTCTGCAGTCACAGAGACAGACAGAGGAGAGAAACCTCGGAGGGCAAACGGATTGCCGTTCATGGATATTTATTGGGATAGACTTTAACTTTTGCACTCAATTCCAGACAACAAAAGCAATCAGAGTAACATGTTTAGTTGAGAAACTCGTATCCTAAGAACGGTGGGATCCAGATCAATTCACCACGGATGATCACAGCACCCCAAGAGCTGTTAGTTCACTGTCAGCGAGCGACTCATCATTCAGAACCACAGAAATGGATTAGTTAACCACATGCTGAAACTCTTTTGACTTCACAATCCCATCAAAAACAATCCTTCACAAAAACTAACAAGCTTGTTTACTGGAGAGCTGTGATGGAGAGACAAGTAGCTGTGAAAATCTACTCGTAATTCATCTTCTATTCATGACCGCAGACCAACCCTATATGTTTATTTACATTTATATACATACATTTGATCAGTATGTGTCTTCCTGAGGATTAGACCCACAACATTTGAACTGCTAATGCAATGTTCTACCCATTGAGCTACAGGAACACCAGAAACATGTTCAGATTGGACAGCATTATATTGTCCATGTGCAGCCCTCTGAAGTTGCTAAACTCCTATTGGGAGGCGCGTTCCTACACACAACCACACATGGAAGTTGCAGGGATAGAAAATGCTTGGCCATTAGACTATCAATATAGTATATAGTGAATAAAGTCCAGTTCTTGTGCTGAGATATACGTCAAAGATGGTCCTATGAATTAAAAGAAAATAATGACATACACCGACATTTATAATAAACATTGCATTATTCCATAAAAAATAAGAATAGGAATTTTTTATTCCATGGTGGCTTTAACAATCACAACTAAATGAAGCTCAAAGGTATACAGACACCAGGAAGGTCTTACTCAAACAGTACTTAAAAATAGGCTGAATAGTCTACAAAAAAGCTCAGAATACCTCCGTCTAGCCGGCTGTAGTCAAGAACCCTTAGAGAATCAAAGCTTGGCAGAGGAATGGAAGTTGAGAAGGAAGTCTGGCCAAGAGGCGTGAGCGTCACACTAGAGTGGAGAGATGTACCTGACTGAACAATACTGCAGAATTAATCTGTGCTCAAGGAGACAAGAAGTCAGAGATAAAGCAAGACCGAGAACAGTTTCAGTCTAATGGAAATCGTGAGCTTCCTCCAAAGGTCTCTTAATACTTCCTACATGTGACAGCCGATTTATCACCTCGTATGAGTTTGATGGTGGTGCTGTCAGAAGGACTGAGACCTCAATAGCAATAACAGTGAGTCATCGTTTAAAAATGTCCTTGATTTTCCTAAAACCACTTAATATTCTTAGACTGATCCTCAATGTACAATGGACAGTTCAAAATGAAGTTTCTGCTGTTATTTACTCCCCTCATGTTCTTAACTTGTGTTTACAAACGGTGTTCTCAACGTAACACAAAAGATTATATCTACTGAATATTGTGTCAATAGACTGAGAGTGCCAGACTCCAAAACTACAAAATAAAAACACATTAAATGCATAAAATTAGGCCAGAGGCAAAACTATTTAATCATTGTTTGAGTGAACAAAATAAGATGTTTAAAATTGATATTGTGGATAAAATGGTAAAGTAATATTTCGCCTCTTAAAATGATGACTGTTTTCATTTCAAGATTTACTTATTTTTATATTCCAGTGTCAACTTATATCGCACAGTTGTCATGACAATCAGAACAAATCTTGTTTTCTATCTGCAGTAACTTGGGCTTTATATATACAGTATGACTGATATACACTTGACTGAACTATTCCCAAACAGCAGACAATGAAAACCCACAGCACCTATAATTAAATAAAAAATTGTCTTGTGTTTTTTCTTTAAAAGTAAATTGCCATCATACATACTCCCAATTTTATAGTGTTGTTTACTAGGTTGTGTTTTAATTGGGTTTTGAAGTATGTTACAATTACAAATATAGAGTTTAGGGCTGATCTACATCTGTCCAAGCTACGGCTACACCGTTGCAAGTAACAATTTAATGGAGATGTTTCTGTCATGTTTTATAGACAAAACAACATGGAATTAAAGATGGAAAGAGACACACGGGAATACACTGAGGGAAAGGAACAGAGTTGAGTCTCTCCCAGCAGTGGTGCTGGTCAGACCGGCTGCAGTGACCCAGAAGGTAAGACTCACTCTAGGCATACAGAGAAGACGCTCATATCCTGCTAGCATGAAGACAATTTATTCTACATGTATCTTATGCAAGATGAGAGTTCTGACTGGAAATATAAAACATTATTCATATACCAAGCAGTACCAAGGCAAGCAGTAAAGCTGCCAATAAATGTAGGATTACGCATAATTTATACACACATTTAGGCTACAATGGCCACCCCCACCCATTCCGTGCTACAATGGTGACTAATGTTCTAATTATGAAATTGTGAAATTGTATTTTTTAAATAATTGTACATAACTATACACACATGTACATACACATATTCATACATTCACAAATTCATTCAATCAAACATATATATATTATAAACTGATAGTCTTTTGTTGCTTTCAGAGAATGAAGGTATTCTATTCTATGTTGTGTTGAATAAAGAAAGCAAACTGGATGTTGTCAGGACGGGCAGAAACACAGTCTACTGTTTGAGAATCAGACCCCTCATAGGTCCTAGAAAAGCTATGTTTTAAAGTAAGAAAGAAAGAAAGAAAGACAGAAAGAGCACAAGGGGGTGGGGGGTGTGGTTGGGTAAAACTTAGGAATGTCAGGCCAATGGAACCACAATAAATATTTAAATTTAGGCATTTAGCAGACGCTTTTGTCCAAAGCAACTTACATTATGAGGAAAACAAAAGAAGTGATAAATCACAAGATGACAACACCGTATATAGATACAATTTTCCAAGCATACAATACTTCAGTGCTCGAGTGGATTTCCTTCCTTCTCTAAATGTGAAGTGGCAACAGTATGTTCACGCCCTATTCAGCTTCCACATCAAAAGCTCTCTGGCATTGGCTTGGCTATACAGGGAGAATTCCAATGGCAGGATGGGATTAATAATTCAAGCAACATCTGGGACGGGGCACAGTGCAGTCCTAGGAGATTTAACATAAAGATCACACCTTGAAGAACGTAGGGACAGAGGAGGAGGGTGGTGGGAGATGAACTGATGGTGACGAGTCTCTGGTGGAAATACCAAGTGTTGGCTGAGATAAAATGTGGTTTGTTGGACTATTGAGGGGGGAGGGAATGGCAGAAAGGGGTAGTAATCTCATCACAAGATGTGGTCTGAATATCCAAAGGGAATAGTGAGAGTGCACTGCTTGGAGCAAAGACGGATTAGGTCATTCCAGAGAGCAGATGATGGCTTTTCCTGCTATAATTTTAGCCAGGAAGCAGATCTTTAGAAGGTTTCAAAGTGGATAATAAAGATAACAAATAAACTTGGTGTGAAGATCTATAATGCAAGACAAATTGCATTAAATGATCTTCCAAGTTCTTCCAATAAAGAGAAGCTTTGAACCAGGACTAGATAAAGAGATGCACAAATGGATGGGCAGGAAAAAATGATGCTGCACAAGAGGCATCAAGTGCGTAAAATGGATAAATTTGGGATTATACACCAGATGTACTCAACCCCAAGCCACATTTAAATCACAACAAATGCAAAGGGCCACAATTGTGCCAACACAGACTTTAAAACGGTAAATAGCGAGAGGTGGAAGAAAATAAGCTTGATTGTGAAAACTTGCTACTGTAGAAATGTTTGTGTCTTTTATCAGTGAAGCTTTAGTGGGCTATGAAATATAAGATGCATTATAGATGCATTATGTTGTGATGCTATTGAATTAACTGTGCAAAGTGACTCAGGTTCAAAATGTAGTATATACTGGATATCATTTTTAATAAATAATTGATTAATAAACAATTGAAGAAAGCAGCTTTGACATCTTAGCTTTTGACATTTGTGTTCTATAGGGAAAAATAGTGTAGAATGACATAAGCATGCAAAGATGATTTTTATTTTAATATAATTTTAATTTTTATTTAATTTTTATTTTAAAACAAACGATCTGCAGGAGGCGCAACTTGAACAGATCAAATTTAAACGTGAACAGGTCATTTCTGCCACAGTTTCTGTTTTAGACAAACACTGACTGCAACGTATGTTAAACATGCCACAAATGTTTTATGGGAAGTTCCATTCAAAATCCACTTGGGGGCACATGCATCTATTTTCTTTTTAATTGCTGCCATCATGAATTAAGGTGTGAAATGCTAATTTGGTCTGACTGAAGACAACTTTAATGGTGTCAGTTTGAATGATTTGCATTAGATGCAGCATTAAAATGTGCACTGGCTACCTGTTAAACAGACATTTGGGAAGATTTTAAGTTTACATGTGGGTGTTTTTTTAAATCATTGATTCCAAAATGTAGACATTTGTTGTCTGACATTGAAAAACAAATAATGAATCAGTTAGCGTACAGAATTGTTAACCTAAAACATCTACGGCTTCAAAAAAACAGGCAGATTTTGGTCTTTGTAGATGGGAGAAGTTGGGAATTTATGATAATGTGAATAATGAGATCAGCCTCCCTCAGATGGCGTGACTCAGTGAAGGCTTGCGATCAGCTGGAATTAGCGCACATCATGTAGAGGTGCCAACTGTTTGCAAACACGTGACTGGTCTGACAACAGCCGTGATTGTTACTGAATGTGATATCAAAGCTATTAAAATCTTACCTTCAGCTCAAAAGTGGGGATGACAGGTCAAATCAAAACAGAGCCCCGCTGCTATGCTTTCCATTACAGGGATTCATTGTGCCATTGTACAATGATTGCTATAGATTGTAAAAGTATGGTCATATATGGTACTTTACCGTAAAATATCATATTTGTATAACATAATTATATACCATGTAATTTACATGGCAATCCATGTAAATTACCATAAATTAAACTTTCTGAGACTTTTGAATGTCCATTCTGTGTTATTGCTTTATGTTATTCATATTCAAGGTACTTTATAAAAATTATATTACTATGGTAATTGTTCAAAAACATGTTATTACCATCTGCTACTCTGTAAGAACACGATGGTATATGTATGTATGTTTTATGGTTTGTTTATGTTTGTATTAACAACTGTGTGTATGTGTGTGTGTGTGTGTGTGTGTGCCAACTTGCCAAAAAACATGGCAATAAAATGCATTTTGTTAGTTACAGGAACAATGTCTGCAGTGTCTGTAGAATTCATTGTTGACTCTCCCACTTCCTCTCTCTCTTATATCAGCTTAGATTTTTACTCAGGTCTTCCCCACTGTCATCAATGATGACTCACCAGTCTTGTTTTTCTCTGGGCAAACACCCTGTGTACTGCTTACAGATCTAGCGCCATGGTAACACACAGCTGGGTGTGCTGCTATCGACACACTGCAACCATGACAACACAGCTTTTCAAGAAATGGCTCCTGAAGGGCACAACAAAAAACAGCAAAACCAAGTTATGGCTGTATTATAGATCCTGTGGGTTAATGTACCATTACAATTCTTTTTATTTGTTCAGTCAACTCACAGAGCAACGTTTACACCCATGTGGTTTTAACCGCTGAGCTATTCAGCTGATGGATTAAGTTTTGTAGTTTTTATGTGGCGTTACATATGACTCCCATCCTTTGCCATAACTCATCTCGTGGCCTTCATCAGAACAGACCCGGCCAGACAGAGAAAAACAATCACTAATCATACAGGCCCACCGGCAAGCCCACTCACATGAAAAATACAATTAGAGGAAAAGGAGACAGTGTCCATATCCATCCAGGAGGGTCTCAGGCTGTTGTTCAACACATCAAGCTGGGCTAGAGGGCTAAACAGCTTTAGGAAACAAGCGCTGCACACTGGGGAAAGGCTAATCTTGCATTTGAGGTTTTTGTCATAACCTGGTGTGATTGTTTGGCTGCTCTCGTGTCCTTTAAGAAAATATTGTTGTAGGTTCGAAGTGAGGATGTATTAAAATTGTTTGTGACCTGATAGACTAAACTTTGACTTGTCCTGCTGTTTTTAAACAGGCGTGTTTACAGTAATACATGTATAATGGAAATCTGTGTGAATGGATCAAAACAAAAACACACAGCTTGAATTTTTGCTAAAGCACTTATATTAATTCTTCAGTACAAAAACATGTTATTTGAAGTGTAAAAAATATCTACATTGTATTTTGAATGGTGGGACTATAGAACTAGCACAAGTACATAAAGCTTTAGTTGTGCATAATAATTCCTGGTAATGGGTGGTTGTCTATTTAAAGAGCCCCTTTCTGGTATCCGTGCTTAAAGGCAAGTTGCCAGGGTTTCTAGAATTACATGGTTGTGACATGCCTTGAAATACTGGATATCAGTTTGCACACACCAGAATAATTGTCCATTTTAGTACACTAATCTTAAATAACATTTGAGTTCTATTAAGTTAAGTTCTATTGCTATAGTTTTAAAATAGTGTGTATTTTTATTATTTTCATTATTGCAAGCAAGTATGCATAGACTACTATTGTAAATGCAATACTTTACATTCACTCGTTTTTACACCATTGAATTGTTCTCTAAGATGTTTTAAACCCAAAACATTTCTTTAAAACTCCTTAACATTTATTCTGAGACCACATATCTGACCTCGCGTTTAATCACAGAACAGTAATAGCAGAGGTCAAAGGTGACCCACACAAGGCATAACAATCAATAACTGACCCACAATATTGATATCATCACTGTAACAAAAAGCAACACAAGACAAACAATGTATTGGCTCAATAGCAGCTGTTTTGGCTGTATAAATCCTGTCCACACCGTTTACAAGATTCAAGCAACAGGTCATAATACAAAAAACAAATGACACCAACAACAGCAGCGAACCGGTTGTATGTACGGTTGTACCGTACAGTAGGTGTGACGGCCGGTCTCCTGTGTGCTAACACATTCCCTCTGTCCAGAGCACATTGCCAGTTTCCATCCGCTCTCCCCGCTGCGCAGGCTCATGAATCATTCATCAATACTACAGGAAAGAAAGGAGAGTCTTTGAAAGAGAGAATCAATGCTGGTGTCGGGGGAAGCCCTGTCTCGCTGTCTGGACTGCACGTGCTCTCAGATAACACTACAGTCTGAGCTTTACTGATAGACAGCGCACATGAAAGTGCAAAGATATGAGTATGTGATTAAATAATACCCATTAACCTCTATGCCACTCAGGCTGGTAATAGGAAACTAGTACGTTTTTGGATTATATGTGGAATTATAACATACTGACTGTCTCATGCAAAATAATGCTCTATTTCGTCTTGAAGGTTGAATATTATTAATATATTATATTATTAATGTATGATCAATAGTATCCTACTAAACCAGAGAAGTCATTTCTAAATATATAAATGAAATTATGTTATTTATATATTATTCATTTAATTAATTAATTAGTAAGTTAAATTAATATATAAAATTACATACTTACTGTATATTATTATTGATATTTTGTATGCCTTGCTAATGTGCTACACTTGCAAAACACTGAATACCACAATGCAGTGCATTCAATTTTGCAATACTTAATTGCTTTGGGTTTGGATACAAACATAAGTTTTGATAAGTTTTGGAACAAACTAAGTTTAATGACTGACAGGAGCTGTCACTTATATAGTCGATACACTGAGATTGATGGGCAACGCAGGACTCTGTCGTCTGTCACAGACCACAAACTGAAAAGTCAGTCACAGTGATGGCATCACAATAACGCCACACTGCTGTCACACTCAGATCACACAGGACAAGGCTCACCGCTCACCACAACCATGGTCACCAAACCAATCTTCCACACAGAAAATGTGACAGCACTAAAATCAATCACAGCCAAAATCAAACAAGGATCGATTTTAATGTCGCGATTTTAATTTGTGCTCAAAGCGTATGTACACAAAACAATCTTTTGTTGAATTGAGAATTATTATAAAAATGCAGGCAATGGGTATTTTTTTCTGTTTTTCTGGTTAATTTGGATCATCCAGCATTAGTGCCTGTTTGACCACTTTATGGATCATATTTACGATTGAAAAAATGAAACAGGACTACGCTGTAGAAGGGACAGAAGGTAAGTCGAGATATAGAGACCAGTACAATATATCATAGAGTCTGGGTGAGGTTTTTTGATTTGGGCCACTAAGAAGTCACCAATACTGCCGTATAGTAAAACACAAAAAACTACTATAAACTCAGCCTTTTACCCTTTTATGATTTGGGTCATTAAGCAGCAAACTACCATATAGAAAAAACACTATAAACTCAGATCACTGATTTTTGATTTAGGCCAGTAAGCAGTCACCTATAGAAATCATATAGCAAAACACTGTAAACTATTCAGAACCACCATCGTAGTGTCGGAAAACGTTGCGTGAACAATTTTCCTTTAGAAATCTGTTACATACTAGTGATGTCAACAAACTCCATATATAACTGACCAACATGTCCTTTTTTATTTATTATGGCGCACTGGTTATTCAAACACATTTTGTTAACACTGTCATTTTTATGAGTCAAAATATATGTTACTTACAACAACAAATCTAGTCTTTATTTTACAAAATGCAGCTTTATTTTACGACAAGATGCTGTACATCTTCATTCATTTATATTGCTGTGCCCAAACTCCCACACAGTTCCAGGCACATACTGCCACCATGGAGACCACCTTATCTTTCAGACCACTTTCACCATCCCTCATGATCAGACCCACCTCTGCGACACACACACAAGTACACACCTGACACAGGAAAGTGTGTTAAAAGAAAGCACACAATCGAGTCGACATCATAGTGAAAAACACCAAACAACAGCCATTACATTTCATCATGAATCTTGAATTAAAACTTATGTGCCTAAAATTATTCAATCTTTGCTTGGTTGTAAAACCCCAAATGTTTCTCAATACTAATAGTGATTCTTGTCTGGGGCTGGTAGCATATTGGTTATAATGTGTCACTTGGTTTTTCTTTTAAAATAAATACAGAGAGAGAGACTGGCAGAAAGAGAGAGAGATAGATAGAGAGAGAAGGAGAGAGATTTTAAGGCCATTGATGGATTGGAGGTTCATACTGTCGACTCCCATTAAAAATATACATCATGGAATTGCAGTGTATCTGTGGATCTATGGAGGCATAAGGCTCAGAATAGCTTGTGCAGGTTATATAGCCATCATTTTGCAACGCACCACCTGTTGTTTACCGCCAGCTGATGACAGGCGACATCCGCCCACCAGCTCAGCACCTGCAGACCTCACCACCTAATCAGAACAAAAACAGCAGCATCCTAAGCATCTGGTATGAAGAGTCACCACTTTATTTATCTCTGGATTCTCAGTAAACCAATCTAGCTGCAATGAAAACGGGAAATTCGATGCGGCCGGTCTGAAGGCTCAGAATGTTAAAAGGAGACGAGGTAAGAGAGATCTGTAGAGATGCAAAGCAGATCTTTCTAACCTTGAGAGATTTAGACTGAGCTTACCGCAGTACGCAAAGGAAATTAGCAACATGCATTCACACCTTATTACAGTCAGTTATAAATAAAGCTCAGCAGATCAAACGAAAGACTAGAATGTAAATAGCTATTTATACCCCTTATCTTTTAAAGCTGCAATCCATAACTTTTTTTTTGTTAAAAGTGAACAACAATTAGTTATTGAGCAAGTACATAACAGATGAGTGTTCAACATAATAATGATTTAAAATGGTTGGGTCTGAATTCCTGGTAAATGTCAGGTCAGATTGACTTCGGTTCATCATGTATGTGAACAGAAAGAAGGAAACTCAGGTACAAATCGCGTATGTGGGTGCTGGAATGGTGGCACAAGCCCTGATAAAAATGTGTACCTTGAATTCACTGTAAGTCGCTTTTAAAGCGTCTGCCAAATGAATAAATGTAAATGTCCAATAAAATGCTTCCATTTTATGTGTTTTTTATCAGACGCAACAGAAGTAGCACAGTTACTAATCACAGATGCCTCTCATAAGCTTTTTAGAAAATACAGCTTATTAAAATATAAAATAT
>JAZGTK010016048.1:0-12912 GCA_036877625.1 Ambastaia sidthimunki
AAGGCACTTGTATTGTGTGTGAGAAAAGATACTCATCTTTTACACACCCTTATGCTGTTCCAGATGTAGATTAAATAATAAAAGTGAACAAGATGGTAATCCATACAAATTCACAAGACACTGATTCATTAACTGTGGGTGTGTGGATTGTGTTCGTGTTGTGTGTTTTTTAAAGTGTCAGCTTTGGGGGTCTTGTATACTTGCATTATATGAAAATTAAAAAATTGCGTTTATCTGAGGAAAGTCATCAGGGACAGCATGAAACTGTGTAAATGACACTGAATAATGACATTAAATAATAATAGAAAGATAGATAAGTTAAAACACTTTTGAACATACCTGATCCTCCGTATAAAAAGCAGGCCAGCATTCCACCATCTGGGTTATGACAGGCTCAGTCTCCACCACCTCTTTTCTCTTTAGTGCAAATGCAAGGTCCATCTTCTCCTTCACAAGTTGTCCATTTGGTGTTCTTTTCTAAATTTTATCAACCAAGATAATGAAAATGATTATGATGACCAACAAAATAAAACATTTCGGTTATAGCTTCCATGTTTTAACCTATAATGTATTAATAGGTAAACGTTTGTCACATATTAATTTACAAAACTTACACTTTCACTGCATCTTCACATGAACCTGTGAAAACAGCATAAGAAAACGTTTAGAAAAAGTTGCAGATACAATTCTACTGTGAAAGTTAATTAACACCTACTAATGATCTCGTCTTTAACAGTCTGTTAAGTTACTGCTACTCTATAAGAAAAAAAAACGATCACGTGAAGCAAATTTTACATATCTTAATACACAAAAAAAGACACGTTAGCCATATGCAAGCACGAGTACATGCATGGACCGGTGCTGACATGAACCGACGGAAAAAACATATGCCAACGAAATACACACGTTGTAGTTAAACTGTGAACATACAAAAACACACTGGATAACGTTACAAACTATGACCTTACGGAAACAGCTCATTTAAAAGTTAACGTTCTGTGAACCGACAGTAAAACAGCGTCTACCGGCACATTAACACTTTACATCGGTCCGGAGTTTGGGTTAGCACTTTTGTCAGAAAGATATCTACAGCTAATATTTTTAAACACTTACCGAATCACGTTGCTTTCAAACATTAACGGTAAGCGCGGGACATCCGCCCAAACTCTTCTGGCATGCAGCTCTCTGCTCACCGTCGACACCTGCTTCAGCCCCTCCCCTCCCACTTCAAAAACTTAACATACCGAGTGATGTCTACTTAACGTGATTAATGCAGTCATTTTTCGTCTGAATAGTGCAAACAACTAATATGTTTTAGCAGTGACAACGTTTTTTAAAAAAAACAATAAATAATAAGCAATGACCACTTAAAATGTTTAATTAAGCCAAAATCCGGGTTTAGAGTGTAGTTACAATAAAAACACTGCCATGCTGGCACTTGCTGCTGCTTCAGCCATTATATGGTAGAAGTAAAATATGGTGCAAATGAAAACGTGTTTGAAAAGCTAACAGAAGTCAATTTTTTTTCGGAAACATTTAAACGTAAATACAAACATAATAATGTAATTATTGTTGTCATTGTGTATATTCAGTTACCCATGGCCGCAGAGAGTAATCTGAGATTTTAGGTCTGATCAGCCGACAGACATTAACACTGTTTTTATATATAATTTTTTTTAAACAAATGACAACCAAAATCAAATCCCTAGAACCTTGTAAACAGCTTTGTAGTGGCTGTGGACAAGGTCTACTAATTCAAATGCAGGGTGACAGTAACACACGCAAAGGTTAATGTTAATTATTAAACCAAACAAAATACAAAACTTTTAAAATCACTCAGCAATATGAATATTTTAAGTAATGAGCAGTGGGTTAAATCAGTAAAGACATTAATAGATTTGCTATCCAGTTGACATATTCTTACTCTAATTTAACTTATTGACACTATTAAAGTGTTTTATTTTTTAAAAAATGCATTTTGGGTGTTTAATTTAAAAAAACAAAAAAGTTCTATCTGCGAAATTGAACTCAAACTTTGTCTTATAAGGTTCTATCTGTGGCGGCCCAATCATAATTTGGAATGTACACAGGAGGACCAATCAGGTCTTACCTCTTTATGTTGTTTCTGATAAGCCTGTCCCAGTCCCACTGGTTTAATACTGTGTTATGATAGAATATTATTACAGAATTCTGCTTGCTCTATTGGGTGTTTGTCCCATCTGGTGAACTCTTAATTTGTGAGCGGACCCCAAACCTCACATCCATACAGTGCTATTGGTTCTATAATTGGTTCTATAATTGATTGGATTATTTTCAGCTAGATTCCAGTTGGAATTTCAATTTGTATGTTTTTCTTTATTGCATTAAAATCTCTTTGTGCCTTGTCTCTCAGGTCGTTTACAGCCTTGTTAAAGTTTCCAGTGTTAGTGATGTTAATACCAAGATATGTGTAGTTTTGGGTGTGTTCTAAGGGCATGTTGTTTAGTTTGAAATTGTGGTGTTGTGTGCCTATGAATGAGCCTATTTCCAAAAAAAGTGGAGTGTTTCTTAAGCGCGAGTGATTTACATGTTAAATCAATGCAAAGACGCTTATAGACATTCTGCTGCGCGATACGCGCGAATGACGCGTTGTAGTGACGTGATTACGACAGAGATTAGTGATTGGAGACTGGAGCCGCCTGGCTGAAGCCCTTCCATGACGCTAATTCGCGATTGTTGTAAAGTAAATTTCACACGTGAATGAAGCGAGTTTCACGCGCGAATGAAGCGAGTAAACTCAAAATGTTCAAGCGTCCAACTACGCCCGAATAGCGCGATTTATTAATTTTAATATTTCATATTTAGAATACATTTGGGGTGTCTGTAACTCTGACGCTTTAAAGTAATTTGTTCCACTTATCAGTATTGGTATTTACAATGCAAAAACTTTAAAACTCAATATCTCAAAACTGGTCAAAACGCAGATAGAACCTTATAATTCTAAGGTAGCGCAATGTTTTGTCACCTCCTTCTTGTCACCACCTCCCTAGGTGTTTTAAAATGTAGAAAAGACAAAAACACATCGTATTGTCCAGTTTTCTCCTTGAACAATGAGGTAAGTTACTGTGACTGTTCTTGGTGCAGAGTGACTTACAGTGGTGACTTTTTTATGATCATGACAGAAAATCAAAATACCCCCTAATATGGCGTTAACACAATCAAAACATTTACCCAGAATTTAACACGGCGTAATTTTGTCAGCTTCATATTCTCTGTACACTATCAGCTGACTACCCTACAAAGCGTTTTGTTATTTATGTTTCCTTTCATTATTTTATAATATGTTAAATATCGTATTTAAATGCTCCTTGAGCATTATACGTTTGTATTTCCAAAAAAATGCCCAGATAAATGTCGGACGGTTTACTTTACGACTGGCATAATATGAGGGTGGCGAATAATCTTAATACCTGACCGGCCAAGCACATCTGTATTCGAGCACTCACTAGCGAGCAGTTACGAATTTCACCTAGTTCTTCCTTGTAGAGCAAATGCTACGCACAACGTAGAGACCAACAACTTTCTTGTCCCTCACGGGCTTCCGTAGAAATTTCCCTGCTGTGCTATCTGTTGTGAGAAGTACCTGTGGGCAGCCATATCAAATCTATGGAGCAAATTAATAATATTCAGGTCGTCCCTTGCACCAACTCTAATTATTTGAGGCCGTTTAGGGTGCATTATAACCAGGTGAGTTGCTATAGTTTACTCGTTGTCATCTGTCTCACCGCCTCATAATTATGTTGTTTGCAGCCCAACCCCCATTCATTCTGTCATTGCTTTTATCGAATATCGAAAATAGCGTTTAATGTTTTAGAAAGAGTTTAATATACATCACATCATTCATTGTACCAAACGGTATGTTTCAAAGACCGTTATGCCGAAATCACGTATTTTGGTCTAATCGTAAGAAAAAGCTATGGATCGGTTCAAGCAGCACAGCCAGCTCATAAGGGATTTCCATACAGACAGACAGACATGGTATATATGAAGGAATTTAGGCATATTTGCCTGTGGGTAATTATTGTCATTTGCCATTGCATTTCCCATCTAATTTGCTATAACATAATAATATTATGTATTATAATAACATCATAATATTAATATATTAGAGAATAGTCTGATATATTTGTATTATTTATATTATCTATATATTTTGTAAATATGAGGTGTGCTCTGCCTACAAATAATTTGTGACACAGGCTCAAATATTTTTGTCTTTGCATCTTAAAGCTTACTTGCAGTCTGTTGATATGTTTGGCCTTAGCTCTCCCAGCTTTTCATTAGGAATGATAATAGGTGGTCTAAAATGCTTAAAAGTGCAAGCTTTTAACCATAGGTCAGAAAACCAGACCATTTCAGTTACAACAGATTATAAGTGGAATCTGAGCAACCACACTTCCAAGCTTCTTCCAGGCTTTGCCTCCCTGAAAGAAAAGCTTTTTTAGCAACAGCCGCATCACTGAGTCACAGCACTTGCCACCCACACAGTCCTGCTGGGACTATGTTGCTGTAGATGGCTGTTGCCAATCTATTTTGCCACCTTTACTTTTTAATACTGTCACCCAACACATTTAACCTTGACATCACCCCTGCTGTTGTTTTACCGCCATCTTGATGTATGCATCAATGCCTTGTCTAATCATACAACAAATGGCACATTCTAAGACAATGCTATGATGTTCAACCTTGTTTAAAAAAAAACTGCCGTCTTCTACTGTTCATTTTGACCTTAACATCAGAACTGTTTACATTTGTAAATATAGCTTTGTAGACTAGGCTTGTTGGTTTTTAGGCCAAAATGTTGCTTTGGATAAAGGGTCTGGTAAATTAATAAATGTAAATCTTTATTCATGTAACAGATTTTTGTTCCCCAAAAAAGATATGGATTGCAGCTTTAAATTATGGTATAAAATGATGGATGCATTTCACACAATATCAATAGAGGTATGTTTTGTGAACAAAACATGTAACCTTTGTCTCATGAACGGCACATGCACAAATGTAGTTTTTTTAATTTGATCATGTTTCATGTTTGCTTTAAGACATAAAATAAAAATATAAAATAAATATTCCAACTTTATTTACAATGTCTTTTACCTTTGAAATCAATTATGGTAGGTCTTATGTCTTAGATACAATAATCATCAAATTCTCTCCCTTAGGGGCCTCTGATGAATTAAGGCTTAATTGTTAGAGTGTTTGAATAATGACATTTAGGCTGAGCTAGCTCCCAGTGTTGTTCTTGTGCAAAGCTAAGAGTGATTCAGGTCCAGTGATCCAGCAGCTGAACCAACATGGTCAACTGCTCCAGCTGCCAAGCTACTGCTTTAGCAGCAGGGTTCCTTTCTAGGGAAAGGGGGTAACAAGGAAGAGTGTATTAGGGAGGGGTGTTGGATTAAAGCAGGTGGGAGACAACAGTGTGCACTGGGTGGGGAGGAACAGATAAGGAACAATGGGGCAGGGACACTGGAGTGAGCATAAGGTTGAGGGGGCCATGGGAAACGTGTGGTGGGCTATTGCCCAGGCACCAGGCCACTGGACGCGCTCAATAGATACAGGAAATAGGCTTTAAGTGGGGCAGATGTGGGTGACAGAGAAGAGAGGTAATGAATGCATTAGAGTCCAAAGAGCAAGAAAAAGTGAGAGCCGCCAATGTGTGCCTCTCATAAAAGCCTACCTTCGATGTAAACCACCTCTTTTTAGACAGCTTTACAGAGACACTCTAAAACAATAAGAGCATGTGAAAATGAGAAAGAAAGGCTCTTATGCCCAAAGTACTCTGTATTACCCATGCCTGCATGTCATCTTGCAGTGCATTCTCTGTCACAATGTAAATTTTACCATTTAACATTTAGACTTTTGAAATCCACAAAACAAATTATGAAAAAAACAGTCACTTTCAACAAAATTGTGCTGCCCTGCATAATCACTGACATCTTCTTTAGATGTTGGTTTTGCATAATGAGAATTTGGAAGTAACTGCCACATTAATGCAGGGGCTTACCTGGGCTTAAGCCCAGGGCCCTGGGCTGGGGGGGGCCCCCGGTGATGGTGGAAAAAAATTAACCGCATTTTATAATAAGTTGACAGTCCCTTTAAAATTACGGGGTAGTGCAAATAGCCCGCCTTGTTGGCAGAAGCTGTTTACACTAACAATGCCAACCAACATGTTATTGAATAGTCAACACTACAAAAGACAATACAGCATCAGCTTCTCTAGTGGCGTAGATGGTAAAGCTTGTGTCATAATCTTTTTTTGACCCGGTTGACCCGAGTTTGAATCCGCCTTTTGCTGAGCTTTCTTTTTTCTCCCTTTTCAAATGTCATATCGGAAAGGCATTTTAATGAAAATGAAGGGCATAATCGAAAGTATCGGGTGTGGTTAGGGTAGGTGTAGGCAGGGCTTATAAAAGGTGAAAAGGTGGCATCTATTTAATAATTTTAATTAGCATTTGCATGCAATATGTTATTATTGTATACTGTTTTAGTACAATACTGGGGTGCAGATATTTGCCACTATTTGCAATAAGTATTATAAATAGCAGAAAATTAACAGTGTAAATATAATCTATAGCTATTTGCACTTAAAATACTAAAATACTTTTTTGTTGCTGTTTACACTTTACACATAGAAACATATTCAGACTGTAACATTTTTGTATATTGTTTATATCAAATTATAAATGAAACAGTGTTTTTTATATGAACATTTATTGCATTTATTTCTAAAAAACAAAAGGCTAATTTGTTTGCAAGATGGAGCCGATGTAGACAGTAGTTCTAAATAGCCTGTGCAAAATATGTAGCACTATGTGCATAGTTCATGCAATGATTTTTGTGTATATTGTACTTGAATCTTGATGACTTACTGGCTTCGATATTTTGTTATGGCATTTATTCCAGCAAAATAAAAGGCTGATAACTTGTACTTTGTGATTATTAAGATTGTGTGAATGTAGGCTGTAATTCTGGTGGATGAAGGGCCCCACAAGAGGTAAAGCCCAGGGCCCCTTACAGTGTTAATGCGGCCCTGACTGCACCTAAGAACATTTTTCCACTGAATAGTAAATGGAGTTGTCGTGTCAACAATGTGGACAGCATTAAAGCCATCTTGTGATGCCATCTTATGATGGCAGTATTAAAAAAACTGCTTCTACTTTTTTAATCTAATTAATTGCTGTTGGGTGTACTTTTGCAACAGGTGAATTAGCAAAAGGCCATGTTTGTTGTGCCGGGTCTCAAGACCGACAATTCTTGGACAAATTACATTCATTAGCTCTGCCCAACAGGAAGTCAGCCATTTTGGGTTGTATGTGGATTTTTTTTTTGTCAATTCCAGGCTCTGAATGTTTAAATTCACCTAGGGGATTTAAGGGATTGTCACCAAATTTGGCATAATTATGCCAAGACATTGAAGATGCTAAATTGCGAAGGGGTTTTTGATGTCTTGAACGGTGTTGCCATGGCAAAACAATAAATTAATTGCAAAAAAAAAAACAGAAAGTAGCTCATATCTGCTGCGTGAATTGAGTAATTTCATTCAATTGTGAGCTGTATGTTTGGTCCTAGGGACTGATGACATAGAGGTGGCTATTGTAAATCACAGTCATAGCGCCACCAACTGGCAAAATGAAGTATGTCACTTGAAATAGTGTTTTAAAGAGCCCTTTTAAATTTACACAAGTCGCTTCATACTTGATCAGAAAAAAAAGATTTAATTTAAAATTTGAAAATTGAAGACCGAAATTTGGAAAATGCTAAACTGTGAGCAGATTCTTGATATCTTAAATGGTGTTGCCATGGCAAGGCAATTTATGGCAATAAATGAAACAGGAAGTGTGTTATATCTTTTGCAAGTAATTTACATCAAATTTGGGAACTGTGTTTGCTGATGCAGGCTGATCACAATAATGTGGCTATTGTGAGTCAACCAACTGGCAGCAGGAAGTGTATCACTTACAAAAGACTTTAGACTTAGAACAGACTTTAAAGTACTCCTCAATTATTTTCCAAATCAAATGCATGTTGCAGTTATCGTTTTCTGGGAAGCATCAGGTGGCGATGACGTAGTAGTGCTTGGGTCTGTTATATGCTTGCAGCTATATGAACAAGTTTGTTTTACCATCCATTAACTCACTGTACTATTGAGGATCTTTATTTGTCTTCTGAACAGTAGGCATTTTCTTTAATGGCAGCAAGAACTTAGCCTGAAGCTCAGAGATATGAACACTACTTGAACCCAGCATAGTGCCTAAATTGGGGCAGGCTTCATGGAAGGGTAATTTGGGAGGTAAGCTCACACCTTTGGTATGATTGGGCAAAGGGGGTTGATGAGTGGTGGAGGGAGCAGAAAAAGCAGATGAAGACACAGAGGTTGAACTCCCTCTGTTCTCTCTTTCATCTGTACCCATGTGCTCTGAAGTGCAAGAGCATGAACAAGAAGTAGTAACACAAACTCTTTGCATTTGGGTTTAAGTGTTGACACATCTGCCATGTTCAAATTTAAAAAAGTTAATGATGGAAAAAGAGCAAATGATGACCGTAGCACCTGAGAGGTAGTGTACTACAGACTACACAACTCTTGCAGAAAAGGCAAGTGATAAACAGAAGATGATTGTCAGAGAGTGGGGTTATAATGTTTACATAAAAATTGTTTTGATGTTTGGTGGGTTAACAGTGGTTGCTTTTGGTGTAGCGGTGTCTGTTTACCTTAGGTCTGGATTGTTACTGTTAAAGAATGCTTAAAGACTTAATGAACCTTTGTACATAAGTCAGGGGATTTGTGGGGTGCATAAAAGAAAGGTATCACTTGTTTTGGGTGCCAACGGTAGGTCTGTATTAAATCATGCTAACAATGGCTAATTTTCAGTTGAAAAATGTAAGGGTGGTTTTTCTTTAGTGGGTCAAGCTGTAGGAATGCCGAAATGGCTAAAAAATGTTAACAGCAAGATGGTACAAAGCTGTGTATTTTCTGTCAATTTCCACCCTTTTGCTTCTTATACCAATGATGAAAATAAGCGCAGATACAATAGCTTAAGGTGGGAGAGCATTGCTATAATAAATATATTGTATTGCACTAGGTACCTTTTAGTATTTTGGGTAAAGAACAAAAGCAGAGAGCATAAAGTAAGGGGGCAGAATCCAAAAGCAGGGCTCAATAAAAAAAACACCCAAAAAAGAAGAGCACAAAGAAGAAAAGTGCAAAGAGGCACCCAGGAAAAAGAGTGCAAAGGAAAAGAAGAGCATCTCTTACATTCCATTTATATCCTTTGCTTGACTATGCGACTGAAACCAACCTAAGACAATCGACATGACCAATCAGAAGACCATGTTTAACCACCACTGTACTGTACAAATGGCAGTTCCCCACACCCAATACAAACAGCTTAGTCAATAGCTTTTGATCTCTATCAACTGTGGGCTCAGGAATGCACAGGTTCCCTTTAGGCAGGGAGGTGGGGTTGTAACACAACAATAAATTTAATGTAATGTCTAACCCTATAAAATAATAGGCAGTGACGTTGGAAAAACACATAAGCAATATTAAATTGATATAATTTATAATTCAAATCTCTGTCCGTTGTCCCTTGGAATTTACACAAATCCAGAGAACATCATATAAACGTCAGTAGGGCTTGGCCTGGTGGGAATGATGTGTGATCAGGGTACTACATTTTGGGAAGTTAAACAGCACAAAGTGGGAATTAAAAGCCTTGATTGTACATTGCAGCGTAGCAGCCATTGAATTCTCAGCAGCTGTTGAGATCACAGAGTTAAACTAAAAGCTGAATATACTAAGAGCAAAGTAATATGCAAAAAAATAAGGCCTGCCTATCAGTCTGTATTTATTCTTAAGGTTTTATTGCAAATTGGTACAGGGGGGCACAATCATTTCAAGGCCCTTCCACTCCCTGTAATCTGTGTTGTAACCCATGTCGCTTATGATTCCCAGGGTCCCAAAAGGCTTTTCTTGTTGACCTAGAGAGTGGCACTGATAATAAGGGACTTTTACCATCTGTGTGCATGGCCAGGGACCCTGCACACACTTATAGTCTTTATAATACCTTTTTATGTTGCTTTATACTGTAAATGCTTACATTGCAGTTGTGTTGTAGTTAATGTGTGACACAACAAAAATAGCTCAGTGGTGATGCTTTTAGTGTTGCTTATGGGACATAGCACCTCTCTGCTCACACAATGCTATAACCTGTTATACAGGCACCAAAATAAATGCATGTCAGACACATGCCCAGGATGTGTGAAACAGGTCTAAAATCTTTTTGGTGACCAGCCTGTAATATTTTACACAATCATAGTTTTTGTACTTGCATTTGTGTACTTCTGGTTACCATGGCAGTAAATACAGTGCCTTGCAAAAGTATTCACCCCCTTTGCCTTTTTCTTATTTTTTTTCTTAAAGGGATTGATTTTCAAATAATTTACATTTGATTTACACAACATACCTACAATTTCTGAGATGCAAATTATTTTTTTTATTGTGAAGCAAACAAAAAATAGGATCAAAACAGTACAGTAGTCAGACATTTAAATGTTTCTCCCTAAACCAGTTGAGTGTTGCTTAAGCAGTGGGTTTAGGGTCATTGTCCTCCTTTCCAGTCTTATCTCTTTCTTTCTTTGCTTTGGGTTTTCTTCAAGAATTGCCCTGTATTTAGCACCATCCATGACTCCTTCACTTCTGACCAGTTTCCCAGTACCTGTTGATGAAATGTGGGGATGATTTTCTGGGGGTGAAGAGAGGTGTTGCGTTTTGACCACAGTACCTTTTTCCAGACGTTTAGGGAGTCTCGCACATGTCTTTTGGCAAACTCAAGACGTTCTTTCTTGTTTTCTTCTTTAAGCAAGGGCTTTCTTCTGGCCACTCTTCCATAAAGCCCAGCTCTGTGGAGTGTACAGCTAATAGTGGTCCTATGGACTAGGGTTGGGCGATGTCGACCAAACTCACATTGTACGATGTCTAATGTGAAACATTGTAATGTTCGATGTCATCGGTTGGGGGAGGGCTGGGGGCTTTGATGTCCACGTGCAATCTAGTATACACAAAGTGCGATTGCAAATCTCAAAAGTGAAAGTGAAAGTAAAAAGCGATCATGCATTAATATTAATAGCGGTTCCCTGATGCCCGCAATTTATGTACAGTATAATTACCCAATAATATAACTGCGAGAGTAAGTATTGAAATATATATTTCCTCCCATCTCATATGTATTCCCTTTAGGGGTTCTGTATAACACGTCTTTTTCTTTCCGAACATGGTATTGGGATGCTGTGGATTGCGGGGGAATGTGGGTGGGGCGATGGGATCACGATGCTGCCCCAACATCGTGATGTCTGTCAGCCATCGGCGATGGACGATGGCATCGTCTATCGGCCCAACCCTACTATGGACAGACACTTCAGCCTTTGCTGTGAAGCTCTCCAGCTCCTTCAGGGTTATTGTTGGTCTTTTGGATGCTTCTCAAATTAATGCCTCCTTGCTCGGTCTGTGAGTTTTGGTGGACGGCCCTCTCTTGGCAAGTTTACTGTGGTGCCATATTCTTTCCACTTTGCTATGGTGGATTTAATGGTGCTTTGTGGGATATTCAAAGTGTCCCTGCAGGAAAAATATAGAATTTTGCATCTGCACAAATATGTTCATGTCATTAAAACTTTTAATAGCTCTTTTTGGTTTAATGGACACTGTCACCATACAATGCTATGAGACTGAAGTTTGTTCCGCTTTCTTAGTTTTTTTCTCCAAAATAACTGGTACTAAATTTGGGACCAAATAACACACATTAGCATAAAAAGTGGCATTGCCCAAAGAAAAAAAATCTCCCGTCTAGTCCATTGACCATGCTTGCTATGCAGGTTTACTTTCCACACTCGTTTTACACTGGCGCCTCAGGTAACCAGTGACTGTTTCTATTAATAGAGCCTTGATACTTATTAACAGATAAGACCTGCAACCATGATTAGGTAGGTCACGCTCACACAGGTAGGTTAACCTCACACAGGTAGGTTAAACTGTTCAACTGGAAAAAGGTGCATTTCTTTTTAAATGGCACAAAGTCTAGCACAATGTCTTTAAATGGCAGACATGAAGATGTCACTGTATGTAGAACTTGATTGCAGTGATGCTACTTTAAGTGGAGTGCTGGGCCATCTGCCAGCATTCTCATCCAATAATAGCCGTTGCCTGCTCTTGTGGGAATCATATTGATGCATTGCAGTGATCAGATGTTTTAGAGGTATAAAAGTATGTGAGAGTATGCGACAGTCCCTCTTATCCAGTTGTGTATGCAATAGATGCAAAAGATGAACCTGAACTGCTGACCTTATATGAGCAACACGCCCTTCCCCATAAATATGTTTTGTTTTACTTTAAATTTCTGTTAAGTGTGAGCAGAATTTGTGATGATGTGTAATAATGGTAACTAGCTTGAATCTAAAAGCTTAATATGTCTTTTTGCCTCAGCAATCGCTGAAATGGCTTCAAAATGTAATTTGAGACTTTTAATGTCAAGTTTTGTGGCATCAGAATAAAACAAAACTTTTGGATTATATTTATTTTATTTTAATTCCTAATGGTGATAAGGCTTGGGCGGTAATACGGTAATACGGTATACCTTGGGATCTAAAAACAGCAACGGTATCAGTTTCAATACCGTTATACCGTCATAAAAAACAATGCACTTATATAGGAGACAAGGGTTAAATATTAAATGTAATTTATTTAATGCCTAAAAATGCGTATGCGTGGTTGTCATCACGTGACAGCATGGAGGAGAAAGAGAGAGAGGGGGAAAGATGGCGAGTCGCGCACCAAGTGACCTGGTCTCGAAAAAGATACAACTTCTGCAGTATTTCGGGTTT
>JAZGTK010016049.1:0-12912 GCA_036877625.1 Ambastaia sidthimunki
GCTGGGTATGAATATAACGTCTGTGTCACCCCTCAGCGGTTTCAGTAACTCTTCTGTGTGGCCTGATCCTAATTCATAACTTTTGCCTTTTTGTTTGAAACATAAAAAAAGTGTATTTATTATTTTCTTATGATTGACAAGTTTAAAGTCTAAACAACTGCTGTAAGAAATACAAACTCTCTTTATAGACAAACATGTTAAACATTGATCTGTCATGTACTTACTCAGTAACTGATTTTTGTTCATTTTCAACTAAAACATGTTACAGATTAAGCTTTAAGTGTCAAAATACACTGTGAAGGCTCTGTAAATGCAAACTCATTTTCAACTCAAAAACATATCATGTTATATAATGAAAGATACATGTAAACGTGTTCTCTACATGAATGAAAGTTCATGACACAGTGACTTCAGATCCTCCATAAGTATTGAAGGTGCGCCCGCGTGTGGACAGTGTGAGTATAACAGCCCGTCTGCCATTCAGTCTCATTCAAGCGTTTTACTTCCACACGCGCTTCCTGTTGATGAATGTTTACATTGATGCATTTGCGTTTAATCCAAAGTCACTTACAGTGAATTCAACTCATACATTTGATCGGCGTGTTTGTGATTTAGAGTATGAATAAACTGCTCGATGCTCAATTATTCACGTCTGGACGCATGCGGCTGTTCTGGTCAGTGATTTGCGACATCAGATCAGCGGTCCCTGCAGACGTGCAGACGTGATGTCAAAAACAGCTGCTTTAATCCGCCGTTGCTTACACAAACATCACCGTGCTTTTCACGTGCATCCGGTTCGGTTGTATTATGGATCCCCGCCGGGGGTCGCGGGATCCGCCGTTCGCACCGTGGACCTCCGAAGCGACACGGTCACCAAACCCGGAGCTGCCATGCGCAGAGCCATGGCGGAGGCAGAGGTGGGAGATGATGTGTTTGGAGAAGACCCCAGCGTGAACGGTCAGAGATGAGACACAGTGGACATCAAACAGTGGAATCATTTAATAAGAAATGAAGATAGAGAAGCAAAAGTTACAGACTTCAGCTTTGTTAAGACTTTAATAGTTTTATATTAGCAAAAGACTGTTATTTTAGTAATACATTTTAATATATACTCATATATATTATGTATTCATAAACGTGTATAATGTATGTTCATGTAGATATTCATTGTGTGTAATGTATCTTCATGAACATGGTTTTCTGCAGAACTGCAGCAGACAGCTGCTGGTATGTTTGGCATGGAGGCAGCTTTATATGTCCCCACAGGAACAATGAGTAATCTGATAGCAGGTGAGATTACAGCATGACACTCGGGTTAATAATAAAGCTTGTTCACAGCTGGATATGTTAAAGATTGGAGGTAAATGGACACACGGTTTCTGTGGTCTGTTTCTCAGCTTGAATTCTGCTGCTGGCTAGTAAAATCTGATGTTTTCTAAAGCATATTGATTTATACTTCAGCTCACTGTTCTCAGAATTCTGTTGTTGTTCATGAGCAGAATTGACACTGATTGTGTTGCAGAGTTTTTCCTCCCAAAACCCACTTGGATAACAGGGAATATATCAACATTATTCCTGAGTAGTTAGTGGAATGTTTTTAAACACTACACAATTAAAAAAGTTTACATAACATTATTTAAATCAAGCAATAAGTTCAAGTATTCAATAGCTGGACATTTTGAACTTACCTAGAACAGTCAAAAAAAGTACATTTGTAACTTTTAATCCAGTGGCAACGTTAGGGAAACATTCTTACAACCTAAAACTGTTAGCTGTATATGTTGCCCTCACACCTGCATCTCTGTCTGTCAGTGATGGTGCACTGTCGAGAGAGAGGAGACGAGATGATTGTTGGTGATCTCTCTCACATTCACGTGTATGAACAGGGTGGCAGTGCACAGGTAAGACGATCTCTCTGTTCTCTCTGTTCTCTCTGTTCTCTCTGTTCTCTCTGTTCTCTCTGTGTCAGATGTTATTTCAGTCTGTTTAATGAACAGAATGCCAGTCATCTGCTGTGTGATACATGCACATACACTGTTGAACATTGTTAGGAAAAAAACAAGTTTATTTTCTAGAAGTCTACAAGAGTCAGAAGGTTGTATTTGGTGGAGCTCATTATCTGTAAATGTTGTCTTGTTTTCTTCTGGTAGCTTGCAGGTGTTCATTCTGCAACAGTGAACACACTTGCCGACGGCACCTTTGACCTTGACCAGCTGATCTCCAAGATCCGCCACGGTTACCCTGACCCGCATTACCCGCGTTCTCGCCTGGTGTGCGTGGAAAACACCCACAATATTCAGGGAGGGCGCGTTCTCCCACTCTCCTTCCTGCAGGAGGTCAGTGAGCCAAAGACCCCTAAAGGAAGTCTTCCCACTCAGCGCCATCTTTAAATCAAATTAAAGAAGTACAATTAATCTTAATTAAATAAATAAAATTAAATGATGAACTAGCTCAAATAAGTGTGTTGCATATCTACATAATTCTGGTCATACATTGTTTACATCTAAGTGTTGCTCTGCTCAAAGCTTCGCTCTGTGGCTGATAAGTTTGGTCTGGCTGTTCATATGGATGGGGCGAGAGTCATGAATGCAGCTGTAGCTCAGGGTGTCCAACCTTCTGATATATTACAGCACTGTCACTCTGTCAGCGTGTGTCTGTCTAAGGTAAGTGCTTATAATCTTTCACCTCAGTTACTTCAGGGTAGGTCAGGTAGACATTGTAATAACGTACGTTTTTAGACATTGTAATAACGTAATTGTTTGGTTAAAAAACATTGTTCAAACATTTTTTAATTTTGTAAAGTTTTTAAAACGTTCTACTACTATCAACTTAAAAATAATGTTTTTGATAAATGACATGTAACATTAAAAAAAATCTACTAGCATAACTGCAGGAATGTTTTTAATGACCATCGTTAGCTAATGTTCTGAGGATGTTAGCTGGAAAGGCTGATTTGATGTGAATTGCTGATTGGCAGGGGCTGGGGGCACCGGTGGGAACCGTGCTTGGTGGATCAAAAGATTTCATACAGAGAGCAGTTCGTGCCCGCAAGGCTCTCGGAGGCGGAATGCGTCAGTCGGGCATCTTGGCAGCAGCTGGTAAAATCGCCCTGTCAGACATGATCGGCAGACTGGAGGAGGACCACCACAACACCAGACGCTTTGCTGAAGGTGACAGAACCCACAACAGCACACCAACCGCTAACCTGCATATAAAGAGCTTAATTATTCTTACACCATCATGATTATGTGAATTTAAAGAAATGTGCAGTTGCTGCTAATTGTTTATTTAGTAAAAGCATTCTAATTGTGTTAGTCATCTAACTACTCATTAGTCAAGAATGTTAGCAAACGTGTAGTTTTAAAATCAACACCAGGTGACAGCAAACATCCTGAAAGCATCTAAAGTTCCTCATGAAATGTCTCATCTTCTCACAGCTCTGGTACAGTGTGACACTTCACTGTATCGGGTGGATCTGGACACCGTGGAAACCAACATTCTGAGGTTCTGGCTGCAGGACCGTCGGATGAGCCCGGCAGAGTTCTGTGAGCGGATGGCAGGGGTGGACGAGCAGGAGGTGAAGGCTCTGGGTCAGGGGGTTCGTGTGTTGATGTTCCCTCACGTTGGAGGTGCAGTCAGAGCTGTGTGGCATGCAGGCATCAGTGAAGAAGACACTCAGCTGGCTATACAAAAGGCCCGATTTGTGGCCCAGCAGCACCGGGTCCAGTCTATCAGAGCAGCATGACAACAAGAATCCTTGACCAATCAGAAGTGCCAATTTTTATCACCAGCTTAAATGATTTTAACCAAACTAAAACAGTAAATTATACAGTAATATTACACTGACCAATTTGCACTCCAATTTAAAAGTTAAACAAAGACTCTCACGCTTATATAATGGTGTTACACTAATCCTTGTTTTCTTAAGCTGGTTAAAGGTGGTACAGAAATATAGGTTTGTGATGATAGAATGGACAAGCACTGGGTTCGGTCTGTTGTGTTTAAGCAGTGAAACAAGATTTAAGGTGTATATGATGTGGGTTCTGCTCGATTGATGGGGTGAAAGAATCAGCTCTGAAAACAGAATAGCTCCAACAGAAATTCATACTTGTGTATTGAGGGCACAGACTGAACTCAAAACACGGCAACAAAACACAATTCATGGTGTCTGTATAACATAAAACACTTACAGGCGTGTGGGAGTGAAATCAGGCCCACTGTTTCTTTAAAGGAAATAGCTGTAATTTACACCAATCATATCACAGGAAACCAACAATCATCAGTTTGAATTGGGAAAGAAGTATTGAGGCCTGTGTTGTGCTTATTTCAGACAAAATAAGTCTGTCTACCAGTAATACAAAATAAGCCTTTCCCTGCAATTTTCTTTTCAAACCTGAAAATGCACTTGAATGATTTTGTGTCTCCACAAGAAAAGAAAATCTCTGAAAGTGTTGAATCAGAACGCATGACGTCTTTGGTGAGTGTTTTTCTGCGCTGTCAAATTAAACTATTTAAATCACGTCAGTACATTTATCACGATTCATGCCAGAATTACCTGAATTCTGCTAAACCACTTTCTGTAACGTTACGTTTTATCTGTTAATTACTGTATATGAGGTTCTGTGTGTAATCAAAGAATTAACAATATTAGTTATTTGCCTGTTAGTCAAGAGAAAACCAGACTTTTGATGCACAAATTCTTTATGTTGACATTTTTAGGAAAATCAGTTCCCAAGATTATCACATCCAAAAGGTCACATGCACAATTGTGTTGAGGGAATTATATCTGCCCCACAACAAAGTTCTCTGATGTTCCCTAATGAAATGAGGAAATTGTGTTAAAAGCAAAATCTTGTTTACAAGATCACCATTTGCAAAATCAACAACATTTACCGAGACATTTAGAATCTTAAGGGTTTGTGGTATTTCTGTATGTTGTTGTTTAAATAAAAAGGCAAAGAAACGTGGGTTAAATGCGCACTTACATATAATCATCACGGCACCGTTTCTAAAAGAAGACTGATGTATTTAAATCAGTTACAGATCACTGGCAACCCTACAGTACAGCTGAAAGAAGCACAATACAAAAATACATCAGTCATGAGGTCAGTCTACATCACAGAGATACACATGCAAAATAATTCAAAACACACAATTCAAATTCTATATTTTAATTCCTAAAGGCAGGGTAAGCAATTTAAAACACAATTTCACCTTTACAAATACTTCAGATTGTCTATTTCAGATATGGTAAAAAGTTTTTATATGGGTGCCACAGAATCTTCACACTGGGTTGCAGGGATCATCCTGGTAGCCAGCAGTAGAAGAAGGCCAGTTATCACCTCCAGAAGGCAGGAGAGCCAGGCCATGACCATAGACCAGCCAAATGATGTGTGTATCTGCTCCATCTGTTCCCGTCCCACACGTCTCTCCGTCTCTTCCAGTGCCTTTTGAGAGTATCTGATGTACAGACTCACCCCAGAGAGAGTCAGAAGACCTGAGAACACGACCCAAACCAATTAATAACCCAAACCGTCTTGTGTTTATAGACAAACTTTAAAGACATCAGTGAGCATTTAGCAGATGTAACATCACTTCACTTAAATAGAAATCATGTTCTGTATTACACAAAACAGTAGAGAACATTTAAAGCTTCAGTCCAGAACATTCCAGCCTTTACTGCAGTAACTGCTTGTGTTTGTTATGAGAGTGATAAATGCAGTTCATTGATTGGTGTAGAAGCTGTAACTGCTTGTGTTTGTTATGAGAGTGATAAATGCAGTTCATTGATTGGTGTAGAAGCTGTGACTGCTTGTGTTTGTTATGAGAGTGATGAATGCAGTTCATTGATTGGTGTAGAAGCTGTAACTGCTTGTGTTTGTTATGAGAGTGATAAATGCAGTTCATTGATTGGTGTAGAAGCTGTGACTGCTTGTGTTTGTTATGAGAGTGATAAATGCAGTTCATTGATTGGTGTAGAAGCTGTAACTGCTTGTGTTTGTTATGAGGGTGATGAATGCAGTTCATTGATTGGTGTAGAAGCTGTAACTGCTTGTGTTTGTTATGAGAGTGATAAATGCAGTTCATTGATTGGTGTAGAAGCTGTGACTGCTTGTGTTTGTTATGAGAGTGATGAATGCAGTTCATTGATTGGTGTAGAAGCTGTGATTGGTGTCATGTGCTTCAGTGTGAAGACTGCTGCCGGTTACATGCTGTTTGTGTTCCAGGTAAAGTTCAGGTCAATGCACAATAACAACATCTGTGTGTGTGTGTGCACGTGAAAATCAACACAATTCTTCAGCCGGTGATGTTTATGTTGCTCTGTGACTGCATGAGGAGAAGAGGTCTGGCTGTTTTATTACCTATATATTTATTTTATGAGAGGCAAATCACATTTAAATAAGAGTCTGATTCATGACAGAAGTCTGAGTAGATCAGAAAGACTGGAGGCTGTATTATAACACTCACATATCCACCCAAATCTTTTTTGGTTATTTTTTGCTTTCACCTTTAGATTGCATGTTTCAATCACTGAAATAGCTGGAGGGGTTTTCTCCATAATTCTCTCCATTTTAAACTGATAACTGCAGTAACTTCAGTGTCATAAGAATTATTCAGGGTGATTTTAGCTTTCCAAGTTCCTCCCAATATCCTTCATGCCTTTTACAGAACAGCCGAGAGATTGGAAATAACGCGTGAAATGTAATATTTGTGGCACTGTGTGAATTCCAGAACACTGTCCGTGGATCAAACTTACTGCACAGCTGGAAATATGAAGCCGATCCGATCAGCAGCATCCGACTTCTGGCCAAAGAACTGACATATCCACAGATGCCTCCAAACACCAGCATCACCAGACTCAAGGGAAGTAAAACAGCCATCACACTGTGCATGACTGAGTAAAGCAGAGAATAAAACCTCCACAGTTCACACTCATGTACAAACCTGTATCTTATAGAGGTTTACAGAGAGTTTATAACACTCACCCTCCATCTGTTTCTCAGACTCTGAGTATCTTGAAGCGTCTTTATGAGTTTGAGCATCTAGAGTCAGAACAACACACAGCAGATAATCATCTCACAACATCTCTGCAGGTAAAGATGAAGAATGAGGATTATTGTCATACCGTCTGTAACTCCCCAAAGTCCGGCGTGCGTGTGCGTGAGGTTTGCGCGTCTGTCCTCTATCATGTACCAGTATTCACTTCCAATAGCGAGAGCCAGACAGCTGAAACTACAGACCCCTGTCACCCCCGCGACCACCACCACCAACCCGAACGTGATTTTCATACTGATCGAGACCAAAAACATTCACATCAGCCCATAAACGCAGCAGATCATCCCCGAGCGTGCGACGCGATCAGACGCTGAACTGATGAAGTGACGCTGCAGTCCGTCACACACACAGATACATACAGAGACATTCAAGATAATATGACACAGAAACCAGACTGTTCACTCAAAGAGAAAATGTGATGAACATTTATTAACATTAATATCATGACAGTGAATCTGATCACAATATCCAACTGCATTCATTCATAATCTATCACTTCTGATATATAATGAAGCACAAATACAGACACACAGCAGCTGTTTATAACACTGGCATATTTTTATTCAATCGTTTTCATAAACAATTGACTTTTGTCACTGTGATGAAGGGTTGTGTGTACAGGAAATATCTGTTCAAACTAATCTGTATGTTGTTCTGATATGTTACTGTAAAACGCAAATATAACGTTAAAAATAAGAGCATTTGAATAGGAGATACATTTATTAAGCTATTTCTCAGAATAAATACTGCAGAATGATACTGTGTTTAGAAAGATTCATTTGCAGGTAAAATCATACACCGGAATGAAAAACATTTATAAAAGAACAAACACAATGAAAAACAAACTCAGACTCAAAGTGACTTAAAATGAAAACGGAGCAGAACTCTTTGGTGAAGTTTTATTCTTCTCCCATGGCAGACCGGATGATCTGAGCTCTCCTGAGCTTTACTGCCTCTTCAAACTTATGGATGGCCTGGACACACGTTTTCTTCTGCCAAAGTTACAGTGTCGCTTTAATCAAACTTTAAACGTGTACATGAATGAAGCAAATATAACACAATAACATTACACTCATTATAATGTGTTATGATATAAACTGTATAATGTTTCATACGTACAATAATAAACTTCTGTCTCTCCTTCTGAAGTTTCAGAAACTTTGTGCTCAGACTGTCCACTGACTTCTTCAGCAAGATGAAGCCACAGGTTGTAGAATGAGCTTTGTGTTCTTTCCTGATACACAACAACAGCAGTGAATCAGACACAAAAATGACTTCAAACAAGACTTATTATATTACACATCATCGTGTAATGTAGTGGTGTGAGGAGATGTGGTTCCCAGCCCTCCAGACAGACACACTGCGCTGCATCCGGACTGCTGTCTGCGTCCAGCTGTAGCCATCTACACAACAATATGATGTTTATAAAATATAAAAAAACACTGCATTTACGCTACAAGACAAAGATGAGTCTACCCAGACAACAAGGTACGTTCTCAGAACATTGACACAACTGTGAAAGAACGTTAGTTATGACTTCTCACGTTTTGTGGGGTGCAGACGCAGCCTTCTTCAAACGGCCACCCAACGAAAGTCTGTCCTCATAAAAACACATTTTGATCGGATCATTTTCAAGATTCATTTTCTTGAATGCAGTTTGATATTAAGAGACAGAAGCTGCGATAGTCACTTCTTCCGGTTAGCGTTTAAAATTTAGAGCGCAGGTTTTGATTGGCTACGGAGCGTCGCGTACACGCATGCGTAGATCGAGACACGTCAGTTTAGGGTTAAATGACTCATTATAGGAAACATGTTATTTTCAGAATTATGACTTTTGTGTCAACCAATGTTTGAAATGTCACATACAGAAATAGCTATTTAATGTGTCCTTTTATGGTGTAACAGAATGCTTTTAATGTATATGTATTATAAAATATATATATATAAATCTATCAATTCCTTTCTGTAATTTCAATTTAACAACCTGTTGGGCTATATTTCTCTAACTCTCTCTGTTTATAGTGGCAGTGACTTCACTATTCTAAATGATGCTATGGTTACCATAGGATTTTCTTTGGTACTGTATGGCTCTTATAGATCCTGACACTATATTTATATAGAGTAATACAGGTTTTTCTGAGAAGGCACTTAATAAACAGTGCTGGAGTCTCTGTGACACACACCAGCCGATGTAAACATTTAAAACACTGAACTTTACTTAAAACCAGATCACAGTGAATGAGATTCATTTCTGCACCGCAGAATTTTATTGTATTATTGTAGAATCTTTCCAGACGGATAAAAGAAAGAAAAGGGGAAAATAAATAATAAAAGGAAATAAAAGGATTTAATACTGATTTCTGTCAGACAGAAGAAATTACTGTGACTTATTCTTCCCCAGTGTTTCCAAAAACATTTAAAGAAATGAGAGTTCTTTTGCTAACCTTGTATTTTTTGTGCCTTTAATGTCCATGTAAAAAACACAGCAGTGTGTCACACAAAATGAGCTTTTCCTGAAACGGACAGACCAGGGCAACAAATTATAGCATGAAAGACAAAAAATACCAAAAACAGTTCTTGTGAATTTCCATGTGTGATCCAGTAAGAGTTTCTGTAATGAGTGCATATCTCCACAAATACATTTTTATATAAGCAATATGATCCAGAAACTGTGTTTGTATTGCTGCATACAGACACTACTGTACATCAGATACTGTGTGATGGGAAACAGGGAGAATCAGAACAGCTTCATTGTACTCGACTGCCATTCCAGCATGTGAGTGACAGTTCCTCAAATGTGCAGACGGCGTCAGTATTCCCACAGAGACGAGCTGTCTGCCGCCTCGCCATCTCCCTTCAGGCTTCCGCCCTGGTCTCCACGCAGGTATTTGCCATTTTTACCCCTTATGGCTATTCGTCCATGCTCCAGGAATTCAAAGCAGAAACCTTCTGGTGTTTCTCCATCAGAACACACCAAACCGCTGCTGGACACATACCAGAACTTTCCATCAGCACCTGCAGGAGAAGCAGGTCCACTTTATAAAATAATGCTCTTTACTGTAAACATTAAAGCTGCAATTGCTCATGTTGAACAATAATCTGTCTAGTGATTTTTGTTTAAAACACACAGTTGTCATTTACCTTTAATGTGATACGCCCCGTCACTGAAGTGCAGTGTGAACATGTCATAAACTGAACGACTGGAATCCAGTGTGTTGGACTTCCTGTGATGACACACGAATCCGTTCTCTCCTCTCAGAATCAGAATGGGCCTGTTGATCAGTTTGAGAACAAGCTGCTCGTCTTCACCTGAAATTAAAGAATGATGAAGGATTTTCATTTTTGGGTGAACGATCCCTTTAATATTTGTTTAGAAGGTTCAACAGTTCATAATGTTGGTATCTAATACTTATGCAAGCTGTTTTATTTTATCTCTTTATTTTCATAACATTTGAGATTTATTTACGCCTTAAGCTGGCAGAAAAAATACCTTTCAAATGCAGTGATTACTAAACGAATGTGATTTGTTTTGATTTTTGGGTCTGTACTCACCCACAGAGTCGCTGACTGCAGCAAGCTGCCCATTTTTCTTGGTGCAAACATATTTTCCGTTGCTGGCCTGCAGAGCAACGCGTCGACCGAGCCACACAATGTCAAACATAGTGTTTGCACCGCTGCGTTCAGACAGCATGAGGGAGATTTTACATGTAAGTGTATGAAGCATTGACATACACCCAAGAAAGTTTAAGAACGTTTTTTTAGAGCACATCCTTACGCTTCTGTGGCTGTTGATTGGACGCCTCCATGAGCGACAAGCGTCCAGTAATTTCCTTCATTAGTTCTAAATTGACACTTTCTTGAATCTTTGTTGATTTCCATCTGAAAGGTCTCCAGGTCGGTCTCATCGTCCTGATTGGCCGACACACTCACTCCTGTAGAAGAACATGAACGAACAAACATGACAAATGCAAAAGTTGTTAGTCTTTGTTTTACATTTAAAATGTTCCAGTAAAAATCCGCCTGACATCCTAAAAACTCAAAAAATGTAGTTAAGCAAAAATGTCCGTAAATTTATATTCAGAGAGTTTGTTAAATTAACAGTATTTTTCTTGATTTACTGACAAATTGATATTTTTTATTTTAATATAAAAGCATATATAACAAAGGCTTGTGTTTCTGTAAGCAGACCCATCCGCTCAATTAATCATCACATCTTGCACTAGTGTGTGTGTGTGTGTGTGTGTGTCAGAATTACAGAATTGGAAAAAGTTTGCGCAACATTTACATTTTACAACTTAGTTAACAGGAAACTACAGTATGCAGTATATGTTAGTGGATAATAATTTATTTCTATTTGTTTCTAGCAGGAGGTTTGATTGTGGGTTTGATTCCCAGGAAATACACACTGATCAAATGTTTATCTTGAATTCACTGTAAATTGCTTTGGAATAAACTGTCTGTCATATGCATAAATGTAAATGTTATTCTGTCAACTTACCCTGTCGGATCGAGACGAATCTCTTGTTGGCAGACTGAAAAACCACTTGTGGGTGACTCTCCTCCAGGTCAAACAGCTCGTCCTTGCTGGGTTTGGAGCAGCGTCCAGAGCGCAGGGTTCCGGTGGGCCCCATGGGGGTCAGGTACTTCCCCTCATAGTCTTTGAAGGCCAGCTTTCCTGACTTCAGTTCCAGAGTGTAACCTGTCGCACGGCCACTTTCAGGGGACAGTTTCCCATCACTGCTCAAGAAACGGCTGTCGCTGGTCTTCAGACAGTATTTGCCATCCATGTACACGAGAGTTAGAAGAGCATCCACACCCCACGGGATGTTGCTGTCCACGGCAATCTCTCCGTCTGGGGCTGCCAGGTGGGCGTAACGCTTGCGGGCCACACTAAGCAAATTGGCCTGTGGGTGCAGGGCCAGGTGCACGGCCCAAAGTTCTGCCTCACTAATGGTCTGAGCAAAGCAGGAGAGGTGGTCCTTTGAACCTCCGAAGAAGCGCAGGTGTGGCTCAGACTGCAGGGCCCAGCGTCCGTCCGATTGTGCCACAATCAGAAAGCGGCAGTTGTTTTCTTTGGCCTCTGTCTCGCAGCTCACTTTGCCATCCTTGTCAGAGGCCAAGTAACGTCCCAGGTGACTGCGCAGGTAAACCACCTGACCATCCTGCTCATCCTGCTCTAGAGTCCATATCTGCTTCTTCTTCATACTCACAGCTGAAGCGTTCACCTTGAACCCGAAGGCCTCTGCAGTTAGATAGCGACTCTCATAATTTATAAGCCCAAACTGTAGCTTGAGGGCTTTACTGCCATTGGAAGGCATCCTGACCAGTTAAAAGATCAAGTTAAATCCACTTCACTATAGATTTCTTGTCTGTTATCGCTAACGTAGCCTTTTCATTTCAGAAATGTGCCCTTATTGTTTTTAGGGCATCTCTTAAGTCTGTCTGGTTCAGTTTCTCTCTGTGAAAGACATGCTGCTTCTGGAGGTGATATTTGTCCTGCTCTGTTTCCTAATCAGCTTGTAATCAGGACTCAACACGGACACACACTGACGTCACACTGGTCCTGATGGTTAAACTTCCTCTGTGCTTCTCCGCTTCATTCCTTCTGCTTCTCAATTCTTTCGTCTCTCGTCCTCTCCAGTGGCAGGATTTGGGATTAAGGAACTTCTGATCTCTTTCTGATCTCCAAGACCAAACCACTTCTCGTCTCAGCCCTCCAGTCTGACACTTGATGTTTCCTCTCTGTCCTCTTCTGAGTCATTTTACTTCAGTCACATCTTTGTTTCCTTTAGCACTGATGTCTGACTGTATTTGTGTGTCTTTTGCTTAAACGGCTCTCAGCAGCATGTCAGGACA
>JAZGTK010016051.1:0-12911 GCA_036877625.1 Ambastaia sidthimunki
AGTTTCCTTCTGTTAACTATGAATTGTTTTGTGTTATCAGGGACCTGAGCACAGCCAATCTACATTTCCTCAGCAGTCGTCAGGCACTGGCTGATCTTGCTCACTTCCGCACGGTCACCGCGGCGTCGCGGGGACTGACTAATAGCAAGTGGGTTGCCTTTGGGGGCTCCTACCCAGGATCCCTTGCTGCCTGGTTCCGTCTGAAGTACCCTCAGTTGGTCCACGCTGCCGTGGCAACCAGCGCACCTGTATACGCCACAGTCAATTTTCCAGGTGACATCTCACACACAAAGTCACCATGTATTCACAACCTGAGTTTAAAACATAAGGCACTCAAAGCAGTAAGTTACAATGATTTTGTCCGTGGTTATAGTCAGATTTACAAATTATGATTCCATAGTTTATTATTTACTGTATTAATAACTGTAACATACAGTTCATAACTCTGATTCTGTCCCTGAAAATAACAACTTGATGTCGCTATGACAACAGAACAACTAAGAACAGTGACCTTGTCTTGACCTACAGCCACACACACGCAGTTGAGTTCATGGCCTGCTGAAACAGGTTGTTATGTCTGTATGGGTCATATTTAAACCAGTACTTCAGTACAGACAGTATTATACAAATAAATAGAGGGTTTATTACATAGATGAACAACTGTCTCTCCAACCCACTCATTGTGAAAAAACACAAGATTTTTTCATGTAAAAGTAGTTAAAGGTGTGTGTATGTTTGACCTGTAATCTCAGTCTCTCCATCTATGTGGTGAGACATGAAATGACAGAGAATGGCTCCATGTTTGTTTGGTGAGTCTAAACCCTGTGCTGATATTGGACTGTGCTCTGCAGTAATGTTCTGGCATTGCTCCTCGGATAGTAAAGATGGCACACAGAGAAATTCTTTGTGTGCAGTGCTTAGATCATTCCTGCTTCTGAACAAGTCTCTCATCTCTCCTCTCATTTTGTTCTCATCTGTCTCGCCTCCAAACAATTACTATAGTTAGGGTCAGTGACCTGAACCAACTTCTAACAACTTCTATTTTCTAGATGATAAGACTCACACCTGGTAAACAATAATCATTGAATCCCAGTCTTTAGTGTTGGCCTCTTTTGTATTGGGTCAGTTACCTTATAGCAATAAGTAAAAAAAAAACACCCATATTACCATAGCAACAGCTTAGAAACGCCCTGACAACCATCCACGACCAGCTATAGTGGCGACAAATGAGATTTACATGGACTGGCAGCACTCGCATTGTCCCCAAAGCATGTTAAAATGTACTTTATTGTGTTGCGTAACGTGACTTTACAAAAATTGCAACATCTTCCTCTGTGGTTTCAGAGTATTTGGAGGTGGTGTGGAGATCGCTGGCAGCAGAGAACACAGAGTGCCCCCTGCTGTTGAAGAAAGCGTCTGACACATTGGTAGCTCAACTTAATGACCCCAAAACCTACGACAACATCACCAAAGACTTCAGGTAACACAACCCATGTACATGTGTAACATTGTTTATATTCACAGACATTTGATGTTATTAATTAATATTTAACTATTTATCCCGCCCACATGCGTATGTCAGCAAAAAAGTACGATTTTATAGGCAGAAAATGATGGCAGAAATTAAAGGCTTTTTAGATTTGATGTTGACTTTGAGTTTAACCACAAACACATTTTTAAGGATGTTTAATGAACTTGAAAAGGGTTGGTTTGTAAAAGCATTGTGCTTGAGTGTTTGAAGCAGAGCGTGTGTGTGTTTCTCCACAAATGATTTAGTATGTTAGTGTGTTTGAATAGTCATCATTTGTATTCAATTTCTCTCTCTCAGGCTCTGCTCTAAGCTACAGATCCAGTCCAAGATGGACTCTGCGTATCTTTTGGAGACATTGGCTGGAAATTTCATGGATGTGGTGCAATACAACGAGGACAACAGAGCTTTTGAGGTGTGTGTGTGTAAGTGACAGACCAAAAGTGAATAATTGCTCATCATAATAAATCATTACTTAGTGACATTCACAAAAGGATTAAGAATCTGACACCGGCAGAAAAGACAGATATGCTGTTGTCTTTGCACAGCACAAAGTGACATAATCCAAATAAAATTGTTTATGAACAGTTCATGAACCCTTTTAACAGCAGGCAGAAACCTGGTCTTATTTAAAAGTAGACGCTCTGAATTTAGGCCTGCTATATTTACAGATACACCAGTGATGATTAATTCTTTCTCTCCCTTTTCTTTCTTTCACTCACAATTTTTTTCAGGATTTCTGAGTGTCAGCTCTGACTTTTTAATCTTTTTTTCTGCTAATATTGTTATTTGGGGCATTACCACCCATAATTCGGTTTAGGAAATAATTTAATTTCCTGAAATTCCCTGATTTCAGCAGTGTTTAAATATCACTTCTTAAGATAAGCGTGTGTGTGTTGAGTCAGTCTTGGGTCAGATTAGCGATAAGTCACTAAGCTTCAGAACAGCAGCTTTTAGAAGTTAGAAGATAGCAATGATTAATAAAAAATTTAAACAATCTTTTCTTTTAGGTTTTGAATATTTATTCTAATTAACTATATATAAAAACAACAGTGTGATATTGAAAAACGTTTTCTAATTTAGACATGTACACGTATGTGCTTGTGTTTCAGGGTGTTGTGGGCACTAACATCACCATTAAGGTGTTGTGTGGCATAATGCTGGACTCTTCGTTAGGTGACCCGTACGATCGTTACGCCGCAGTGGCCCGTTTGATGCAAACGACATTCTCTCAGTCGTGCATAGACGTGCAGTACAAGAGCTACATTCAAGACATGACCAACACCAGCTGGAGCAGTCCAGCAGCTGGAGGAGGTGTGTGTGGACAATAAGGGTGGAGCACAATTTCAAAATCTTTTAATTTGTTTTAATTTTCTCTGAATTTGACTCCTTGGAATGTGTGTGTGTGTTTAGGACGGCAGTGGGTGTATCAGACTTGCACTGAATTTGGATTTTATCAAAGCACAGATTCACCAAACCAGCCTTTCAGTGGATTTCCCCTACTGTGAGTGTGTGAGAGAGAAAGTAATTCTGTTCTAAATCAAGTGACCTAATGAGTGATTTGGAACACTCTACACTTTAAAAAAAGCTTTAATAAAAGATTAACTTTTGTTAATAACATTACTGGAGTTTGCTTTGTTAAATTAAATGCTTCTAAACACATCAGAAGCTTTCATTCAAACAGCTAGAAATGTTGAATAACATTGTTTTATACATGTTCTCCAAGGGCCCTCTACAGTATCTTCCTATCTGCCTTTTACTCTAGGTATCACCTACAGCAATGTGCTGATATATACAATCTGAGCACCTCATTGGATGAGGCTATTCAACAGACCAATGAGGAATACGGAGGATATGACATCAGAACCACGCGGATTGTTTTCCCCAACGGTTCTGTTGACCCCTGGCACGCTCTTGGGGTGACTCAGGACATCTCAGATGAACTTCCAGCTGTGTTTATCAAAGGTCAGAGGTCAAACCTTTGTATAACCTCATATTGTTATTCTCTTCAACTTGCTTTAGTTTTAATTGGTTGTATCGGTTCCCAGGAACTGCGCATTGCGCTAACATGTATCCAGCCCGAGCAGAAGATCTTCCTCAGCTGGGTCTGGCACGGGACCACGTCTTCCTCCTGCTCCAAAAATGGCTAGCCAAGTGACGGCCAATCAGATACAGGCTTTGATTGCTAGCATGTAAAGACCAGTTATCATAAACTTGATGCATCATGGTACAGTTGCAATGCAAAAGATTTTTTCTTTTACAATTAATTGTGGCGCAATAATCTGCATTTCACAATCAGTTTTGTAATATGCCAATGAGGGTGTGAATGTTTTTTTCTTGAATTACCTTTTGTATATTCTGAAATTTCTCAATAAAGCAGATTTTAAGAGTTTGAGGACATGATTATTTGTCTAAATGTGTGTGTTTAGAGACAACATGAAACAGTCTTTGCCTGTTGGTTAACATGATCTTGAACCTGCAGCTGTGTGATTGTATTTAGGTCCACATGTATCTCTCTCTTTACAGACACACACACACACACCAGGGATCCGTCATGATGACTGGACTCTCTGCTCTCTATTTATATTTAAAACAACCATGTCAAAGAACCCAAATTGCAAAGGAAGATCCTTTTTATTAGATAAATTCATGCTAAATATAGTAGCCTCGGGCCACCAAACTAACAGACACACACTATGAGACCCCATGCGTAACAAAGTGTATGTTAAATGTATTAATATTGTTGTACCTATATGGTTACTATTGCCATATATTTCCCAAAAAAATAAGGTATTTCCAGGGTACTTTTTCAGTTTAAGCAATTTATGAAACCACTACGTGCAAAACAGTTCTGCAGTGAAGTAATGACTTTAATGTTATTTTGATGAATATAATTTCACGTGGCACTAATAAACCTCGTCACTCCATGTCGGCGCCTTTTCCTGTTTACATACAGGAAAGCGCAACAAAAGTTTTGCCGCAGGACATTGTGCCATTCCCAGCAACCTCGGTAAAAGATTTATTCATCACTATTAAACCACAAAGTGTTTATTCCGTAGTCTTACGCAATTGGCTATATGGTGTACGTCCGTATGTGGGCGGTCTTTAACTCGAGGGTAAACAAATCGTAATAGGGGAAGGCGAAGCTCATGAATATTAAAAAGGCTTTGTGATGAACGTCTATTAGGATACGCCAGGGCTTTTAATATTCAACAGAAGTGCTGATTTAGTATTCATGAAGGGGCGGGGTTTTGCCCTGCGGACTAACAGAAATAACAGCGGTGAGACGGCTCAGGAATACGGACGGTCGCGGGTAGGCAAGATCTCTCTTACCTGCGCCTGTAAAGTAACCAGGTGAGTGAAGCATGTGATATAAAGATTGTGACTGGTGTTGCGTTTTCTAGTTGTTAATTCTTAAAGCAGGAATTGCGTACAGTCGATTGCACCGCTGCATTTAGTTTCCTGGTTATCTGTTATTGGGTATGTTATAGATATAACGGTGCTGTTTACATATGGAGGATTGTGTTGGATGGCTTGTTTTTGAGGCTGATGTTAAGTCACAGATCCCGTGTCCTGTTTGTACGCAGGCGGAGTTTTTATAGTTTATAATTAAACCCAGTTGCTGAAGTTGCTATAAAAAGTTTACTGCGGTCATCGGGAACTACCGCTTTACTCCTGCAGTTTCCTGTGCACTAATACTAGTTATAGTATACTAACATCAGACAAACATCAGACTAAATCAGATCTGTTTACCAGTTAACATTAGTACATATTTGATCTGTTATACTGGTAAAAAATATATATATTTTTTTTACTGCATAATGAAAGCATCATATGTGTTGTGACTGATGTTGCCCAGAAATGTGTACAAATGAATATCAGTCAGTAGGTTATTATGTCAGTAGAGTAGTAGGTGTGTATGTTTAAAACTCATCGCTTAACAATTAATATCACCAGAGATTATCTATTTATATGGGCTGACTGTCCTGGAAATTCACATACACAAACTCAAAGACACAAACTCACTATTCTTAAAGAAATGCCTTGCATTTAAGTTAATTTAAGTTGCAGGGCTCTGATGTGAAACACAATAGCACAAGAGTGTGTGTAAGTGTGTAAGAGAGGACCCTGGATACAGCAGCATTGTGGAAATGTGTGTTGCTCGGTGCTGTCCTTCGAGAAAAAAATGTTTGCACACACTTGGTCTGAAAAGAGTCCCAGAGAAACGTTGTGCTTTGGGGAATACTGATTACATCTAGTGAAGAGAAACTGGTTTATTGGTGGTTTGGCTTTGGTGTGTATGAGTGTTTTGGGTTAAGAAGCTTCTGACATAGTCACAAGTCTCTTCATTGTGATCTGAGTAAATGTTGTAAGAAAAGACGCATACAGACAGGCATGAACTCTTGGTTATTCATCTTTACAATAAGTAAAGCATAACAATAAATGCAGCTCATCAAGTAAAATTTAAAACATTTTTGTTTTGTTTGCTTGAGATAAGTTAAGATAATATAACTGGTTTTCAACGTATCTTTTTGTTATTTGAGTTTGCAAGAATAATAAGCTGCTAACACAAAAATAATTTATGGCCATTGAATCACTTCAAAATGTTTGGAAACAGCACATTTTGTATCTTGAAATCTGTATAAAAAAATATATTTTTTTGTATAAAAAAATCATAACCTGTTTTACTGTTTGGCCTAAATGAATTAGCTTTTAGGAATGTAGTTGTTATAATGAGCAGCTATTTTATAGTTATTTATATACTCTCTCTCTCTCTCTCTCTCCCCTACAGGTGTATTGCCTGCATGTCCTTCACAATGTGTGCTGTTCTGCGAGTGTGTGTGTTGTTGGTGGCGTGTATAAGCATTGTTGGATCTCAGTCTTCGTCATATGGAGAGAGAGGTTCGGATCTTGGCCTGCAGGTGTTTTTGCGTGTGGTCCAGAACAAACCCCTGGAGAATGTGGTTCTGTCCCCTCACGGCGTGGCCTCCATTCTGGGCATGCTGCTCCCAGGGGCCCATGGGGAGACTCGCCGACAACTACTTATGGGCCTTAAATACAAGAAGACGGGTGGGTGGTGGTGTTTCTTTTAGCTTTCCTTAAGCTTTAGCTTACTTGACTTAACTGTTAACTGTGCTATACGTGTGAAAATCACAAAGTTAAACTTCGCATACTAAGTCAAACTGTTCATGCAACTGTTTGTCTTTCTCTCAGGTCCGTATAAGATGCTGCGGAAACTCCACAAATCCCTGACAACCAAATCTAATGCTGATATTGTGACAATTGCCAACGCGCTGTTCCCCAAGAAGGGTTTGAGCATACATGAAGACTTCCTGACAGCCAACAGGGACAACTTCCTCTGTGAGAGTCAGACCCTTGATTACAGTAATCCAGAGAGGGCGGCAGACACCATTAATGAATGGGTCAAGAACAGCACCAAAGGTACAGCTCACAAAGATTTCATCCAGATTTAGAGGGTTATTATTATATAATTCATAAATTATATGTTTTTTTCTTAGGCCATATTCCTACTCTTGTTAAGCCGGATATGCTGGATCCAGGTCTGACCCGGTTAGTGGCGGTAAATTCTATTTACTTCAAAGGTCTGTGGAAGTCACAATTCCAAGCCCAGAACACCAAACCGAGGACATTTACTGCAGGAGATGGAAAATCATACAAAGTTCCCATGATGTCTAAAATGTCTTACTTTAACATAGGTGAGATGTTATCATGTTTCAGACTCATTTTTATTAATTCATAGACAGAATGGTTATGAGACTCAAGAAACATTTTTACTGCTGTGATTGTGGTCATTGTCTGGGTATGTGTGGATTTGTTTTCCAGAGATGTAATCCAATAAAATGTGTCAATTTTTGAATCACTGGGAACTTCATTATCTGAACCTTACAATTCCACATAACCTTGCAGATAGGAATGAAATGTAATATATGTAAATTACATTAAAATGTAATGTCTATATAAGAACTTTAATAGCAAAATAACTTTAGTCTCGTATAGTCAAAGGTTTGACTACTGGCACTAGGGAAAAAACAACAAAGCTTAAAGCAAATAATAAAATCTGAACTTTATGGCTTGGCCCCATGCTCAAACACAGATGTACTTAACAACAGCTGTAATTATCTGTCTCTCTCCAGCTAATCCAACCACTCCAGAGGGTGTTTACTATACAGTGATTGAACTGCCCTATCATGGCAACAGCATGAGTATGTTCATTGCAATACCATCACAAGAGGACACGCCCCTGTCAGCCATCTTGCCACATATTTCCACAGCAACCATCCAAAGCTGGACCAAACTGCTGGACCAGAGGAGAATAAGCTTCTCAATGCCAAAGTGAGCCCCAGTCAAACATCTAGCATAAAGGACCTTGAATTTACACTGGTTATTATTTTCTTTGCTCTCGGCTCACATTTTTAAAATGCACGCAGATATATTTGCACCACCAACATTTTCTCGCTCTCTTTTCCATGTGTAGGTTTACAGCTGAGGCAGAGGTGGATTTGCAGGCTCCTCTCACAGCGTTGGGAATCAAAGATCTGTTCGATGAGGTCAAGGCTGATTTCAGACACATGAGTGAGTGACAGCTGTCCGTCAAGCGCTGCAACACAGATGTGTTTGCACACAGAAGGAATTACGCGCTGGTTGTTGACTGTTAACTGGAGGCACACAAATCTTACAGTGGAGTGTGAAAATGAGTCACCAAACAGAGCCACTCTAAATAAGTTACTGCAGGCTGTTCTGTCAACACATTCTTTGACCCGTTATGAGAATTTTCTGAGTAATTAAACCACCCTGAGTTTGATCTTTTTTTATAAAAAATAAACCTGTGCATCACTGGGCCTTTCATCTAAATCTATTTGTTAACATTAATGAATGCATTATGTATCAATGAACAACAATTAGTTAATTGTTTCATTTTAATTTACAAATACTGTTGTTTATTGCTAACTTGCGTTTGCTCATAATGCTTTGGGTAACTAAAGAAATCACTCAAGTCACCCAAAATTCAGTATTTGCCCATTTTTTATATCACTTTATACCTGTTTTCTGTGTGTTGAAAACAAAATAATTTTTGACACAGCTGTTTTGCATATAGAGGCAGTTTACAGTTAGAATAGGCAAAAAGGCAAAACAGTAAAGTTTAGGTGTAACCAGCAGCAACCAATACAAACGCAACGTGCAGTTGTCGCCCCCATCTGGTGGTCAGATGTAATGACATGATTGTCCATTGTAGTACTCTTTAGTAGCATGAGGAGTGGTGGGTAATATTAACACAAAGCATGCACATTGCAAAAGCATGCACATTGCAAAAGCATGCACATTGCAAAAGCATGCACAATGCAAAAGCATGCACAATGCAAAAGCATGCACGTATGACTTAAGACACTCTTTGTCCTACATAGTATGCAAATTAGGGTGATTAACCTCTTTGTTTAGAACAAACGATTTAATGTATGATTATAAATATATGTATATGCATTATAAATTGCAGTGCAGGATGTTAAGTAAGACTTTGTATGTGTTTGTGTGCGTTTCAGGTTCAGAGCCTGTTCATGTATCCAAAGCACTTCAGAAAGCCAAAATAGAAGTCAATGAAGCTGGAACAAAAGCTTCCGCTGCAACCAGTAAGTTATTTTGTAATGAAATGTGTACGTTTTCATTATTAGTGCTTTTGGCTTAGGCACATATCACATTGCTAGTGGTCATACATGGAGTTAAACAAACCACAGCTTTTTGTATTTAATTTCCCTCATTCCTCACCAGGGATGAGTTACACGCAGAAATCATATCTCAAATCATGCGGTTTGTAGAAGAGAGTTGTCCCATTACTGTACTGAGTAATCAGGCTATACATTAGGTTTAAAATAAACTGACATTAAAGATGCAGTACGCGATTTCTGAGAAACGCTTTTGAAATCGACACCCAAACAAACACACCCCTCACTTCATTGTCTGGTCCTCAAAATAACGAACAAGCTACGCAACACAGACAATGGCTAACAGCTGGTGTTACACCCTCTAAGGCTATAAGAGTGTTATGGTGTTTTGGCAATAGGTCTGATTTACTTGGTTTTGTCTCCTATTTACATAGCCAGGACTGTGTGCAAACACAATATGTTTAAAAATGTGCATTTATCTTACTGTCTTTCCAGCTGCAATCTTGCACCCCCGGTCCTCTCCTCCAATGATAACTTTGGACAGACCATTCCTGTTTCTTATCAGACATAACCCCACAGGTACACATACAGAGACCTCTGAAGCCAAATCAATAGGGACATGTCTTAGACATAATGGTTTTCATTCTGAGATAATTATATTTACTACACCTACCTAACCCCAGACAAACCTGGTGAACTCACCAGATGAGTTAAAGCCAGACATTTCAGATAGACAGAAGCTTATTAAATGTCCTTTTATTTTTTAGACTTGATGTTTTACCCTTTAGTAGCTGTGTGAAACAAATTTAATCTCATTTGTTTACAGGAACTATTCTGTTTGCTGGCCAGATCAACAAACCTTGAGTCAAAAATCAAAGAGATTCACACACACCAACCCACAGCACATACATACATGGATATTTCTAACCTTTTTCTTGGACTGTGTGTTTCGTACCCACAGTTTTGTGTTGTCTGGAGTGTTTTTAAGCCTTCATTTTTACCCTCTATTTGTATTAGACAGCAGCATGTATTAGATTTCTGATATTTTTATGTATTAAAATGCAGATATCTATAGATTTTATACTTAGTTGATCATTTGTGTCTAGTGCAAAACATTCTCACAAAATGTGTGATTATGAAACTAAAATGCTGTTTTGTCATGTTGTGTTTTTTATTACACTGTCCCTAATAAAATGTCAGTTCATTTGTTTTATTTAAACACTATGTTTTCTGTCATTCACATTTATTAAACATGAAAACCTCAAACAGTGCATTTGAATACGTTTGAAGGGCAAAAACTGGATAATCGTACCTTTAAAACCATGTCAGTGGGCAGTACCTGCTTTTTCTCATCTTCATCACCTTCTCTCTCTCTTTTTCTCTCAGTCTTCTTATCTGGTCCTGTGTCTTGCTTTTAGTATTGATGTGGTCTTTTTTTTTCTGTGTCAGTAAAACAATAAACATAATACCAACTTTTGGAATAAAACCTCTGTTTGCAATAACTTTTACCCAAATGTAATAGTTTATATGTAGTATTTGGTGCTAAATGTGATAAATTTGGTCAAACGCGTGTCAGAAAAAAGGCCCGTTGACGGTTAGGAACATGAATAACGGCATATAAGTAAATAACGAATGAATAACGATATATCTTTTCTTCAAAATGGCAAAACTTTCGACAAAAGTGAAGCAGTATCGATCTCCTGATATGACTGACCGCCGTTTATAATTTCCTTGTTAAATCTGTCAAAAAATTGTCAAATATTACATATTTAATACGCACATGAACGTAACTGACCGTTTCAACCTCAGCCACCTTCGCGCTAAAATTCCTGCTTTGCCTCGATGAACAGTAAACCCCGCCTCCTTTAATTTGATTGGTCAGTTTAAATATCTACATATATGAGTAATATAAACAATATGAATTGTATATATTGATAAATAATATTTTATACAGCGTTTATTAATCTGTACACAATAGAGGATAAACTAGGAATAACAATAAACAATACACAATAACACATTAAAAATACACAATACGGCAGTCTTACTGTAAAATACAATACACAAAAGTCAATTTTGATTAAATTTGCATTAATAACTTTTGTTAACTCATACAACGATTTTATTGACTTTATTATTATTTATTGTAAAGTGTTACTGAATAATATTATATAGACATAACTATTCAAATCACACATCAAATCTTTATATAAATATAATTTCAGAAGTTTACATTGAGCGTTTGTATTTTATTGCGCGTTTTTGCGGATCTTTACGGTACCGTGAGCTGTCGCGGTTATTCGCAGGCGCTCAGCTGACTCGAGGGGAGGAATCATCGGGCAGGAGGAAAACAGAGGGAACAGACATGGCGGCGGAGATCCACTCGAGGCCTCAGAGCTTCAGACCCGTCCTGCTCAACAAGATCGAGGGCCACAGCGATGCGGTCAACACCGCCGTGCTCATCCCGAAGGAGGACGGAGTGATCACGGTCAGCGAGGACAGGTACAACATTGTCTAGCCACCAATCACAGCGTTTGCTCATTTAATTCATGGATTAATTAATTTATTAACTAAGTTTTGATTTGTTTGTTTGTTTATTTAGGAAAATGAATGTTTATATTCATGCATAAAAGTACAGTGGCCATACTGTGGTATTGTATCAGGTAGTAATACCTGATATTTTAATAATTCTTGGTTTGCCGTTTTTATGTGTGGTATTACCATATTAGTTAAACTGTTTAGTTTTTATCAAAACACTTAAACTTGATTAGAGTTGACACTTTAATAGTTTGTTTTTGCTAGGGTTTTAGTGCAAAATATAATAAAAGTAATAAAATGACAGGTTAACTGATAATAAAATGACTCATAACTCATAATAAAAAAGTCATTTACCATGGTGCTTTGCTTCCTCGGGGCTTGAAATTATATCATGTTGTCATACAGCTGATTCATTCAAGAGCTTGTGGAGATGTGTACACACTTCTGTGAATGACTGTCACTTTTAAGGGTCATTTGGGGTAAGTTTGGCTCAGATGTTAAATAGTGATTGGCATCTTTTTAAGAGTCCTGTTCTTGTGTTTCAGGACGATTCGTGTTTGGCTAAAGAGAGACAGTGGACAATATTGGCCCAGCATTTACCACACTGTGTCCTGTGAGTTGCTCTTACACACACACACACACACATTTGTACAGCTATCTTTGTGGAGCCTTTCTATAGACATAATTTTAATACTGTACAAAGTGTATATTCTATTCTCTGAACCTAACCGTCATAGAAACCTTGTTTTGCATTTTAACATGTTTAAATAAGCATAATTTAGTATGGCTGGTCCCCACATTGTAGTGTGTGACACTTTTTTCTATCATTGTGGGGACACAACTAACAGTTCTTCTGTACTTTAACGTAATTCATACAACATACATCTCATTTAGATGTTTGAACTTCTGGCTGTGAGCTTGTTGCTGCGGATCAATTCTGTCTGACTTGATATTTGATGTGATATTTGATTGGTGTTTCTGTAGCGCCCTGCTCCTGTATGTCATATCACCACGACAGCAGGCGGATCTTCATCGGGCAGGACAATGGAGCCATTGTGGTAAAAGTCCCTTTATCGGCCCCTGAGGGGGGCAACAACAGATGTTTTTCAGTGTTTCCCACAGAATTTTCAGAGGTTGTCTCTAATTGTTTTTTGTTCTAATTTTTC
>JAZGTK010016052.1:0-12911 GCA_036877625.1 Ambastaia sidthimunki
AATGAATTACATTCATATAAACCTCCATTGAATAATCTCCCCTATAAGCACATTAATTGTATACATTGAATGTTTACAACAGCTAGAACATAATTCATATTCAAATTATCTACATCTACATTTATGTATTTGGCAGTATTTTTTACTTTACGCACTGTGAAATCTTTTGACCCGTCTCAACATTTCTGTGATCCTCTTCTCTTTTATATTGCAAAGACACAGCTGTCAGCCCAGAGATGATGTCACCTCCCCAACCAGACAAGAGAGAAACACTTACAGTCAACAAATGAAGAGAGATGTAAAGAAAAAGAGAAATCTATACGTGACTTTAGGCTACGCTTTTATACATTTATGTATTCCGTCTCCCTCTCTGTATTTTCACAGGCGCTTATTAAAAGCACAAAGGAACAAAATGGCAGGTGACATTGGTTGAAGATTCCTGGTGTCTGGGGACGTCTGTGTAAGAAGGTTAAAATGCAGAGGTGAGTTTTGAAACAAGGTCAGATGTGTGGACGGGGAGTGCTTAAGGACAATCAAGGACGAGAAAGACAGAGAGAGACAGAGAGAGAGAGCAGAAACTTTTATCCAAAGTCACTTACAAAACACCAGAAGTGAGACCAAAAAGGGGGTGACATGGGTCCTCAATGAAGTCTCAACCCGTCACATGGTGGCACTGATGCAGCCTGATCTAAAAAAAGGGCCATGTGTCCCATTATGCTGTTTTTAAGAAGGAAACTAGACTAAATGTTCAAAAATAACTCTTAAAGTTCACCATTTATGTTCAAGAACCAGGCCCCGAACCACTCCAAGACAAAATCAAGCAAAAAAACACTCTACGAAACCTCCAACAGTTTTCAACCAGCCAGACTAAACAGTGTTTAAAAATAACTCGAAAAACAGACCCTGAAGTGGTTGAGGACAGCACAGAAGCAACAGAAACCCAGTACAAAACGTCACAGCGCGACCATCCGTTTACCCATGCATCAGCTGTCTGCCCCCCACGCAGGGCTGCATACTAATGCAGTATACAGTTTAGATGTTTGACTACCTGATAAAAGGTTGAATTCATCACCAGAACATCATCTGACCGTCTGTCAGCCTGACGTATCGCAGCTGTTTAACTTTTCTTCCTAAAGCAGAATTTTCATCTTTAACAAGACAGCTGTGAAGTCCTGCGTCTGTCTTTTCCTGCAGTAATAAATGCAGCTCCAGCGCAGCTATGAAATGCCAGAGGCCCTGGTGCTATTAATTAGCTTGTGTTTATTGATATATGGTTTCCTCTTGAGGGTAAACAATGCATTCATCTCTTTCATATCCTCTCTCTCTCTCTCTCTCTCTCGCTTATGTAAGAGGAGTGCAGGATAAGAACTGGTTACAGGCGTACAAAAGCACTTCAGATGAACGTGAATTTCAAACTTCTACACAGTCTGGTCAGCAAATGTATTGATATCAAACATTAATAAACTATAAAACTCAACATGCATAGTTTCTGTATACAGCCCAGTGCAGAGATTGATGCATGAGAAACTGAAAGCAATAGAAGAGCAACAGGACAAACAGAAAGAGTCTCTTTCAATCCTCACCGATTGCTGTTCAAATGAAACCTCACATTGGCTTTTAAAAATCAATGCAGAGAGTCTATCAGGTTCTCATGAGAAGTCTCCTATTACCCTCCGTCTCTCCATCACAATCCTTACAAACATTAATCTTCTGTCCTCCGGGCATCATGATGTCATTACATCTGTAGAGGTCACGCTGAGGCCGCTCTGAACGACTGCTCTCATTGACCCCATGACCAAAACATTAGCGAGCTGTTGACCTTTGACCCTCTCGCTATCTAAACATCAGCCAATCTGCAGCCTCTCTTTACACATTCACTCCCATTGGGAGGAAAAAAGTAATTTGCTCTAGTGTAGACAAGTGCCGGTTCCCTTTCATCCTCTTTTAATTAACTATCGCGTGCAAACGGTTTGTAATTAACCGACTTCGTCAAACGCAGAGCTGTGAAAAACGTATTGTTCATAAGAGCAAACTCCAGGCCACACGGCATTCAAAGACGAGACAGAATGCTGAGAAAAATGTAAGAGATATTTCCATAATAGGTGAAAGGAGCGAGACAGGAGAGAGCGACAGAGAGAGAGACAGAGAGAGAGACAGAGAGAAAGAGAGAGAGAGAGAGAGAGTGGATGAAGAGGACGGACACAGAGCAGGAGGGGAAGTCTATGCAAATTGCCGGTAATGCAGTTATAAGGTTTGCTTGCTTATCGCTGGTGCATGTCCAATTTTCTTACTGTAACCAAGATGCAGAACAAATGATTTTCTGTTCCTGTTAAAAATGATACAGCTGATTCATGCATGATTACATCTGACTACTCAGAAACATGTTCTGATGACATCACAGAATACGTTTCATCTATGGTGTCTTATCTCCATTCAGACCTCATCTTCTACAACATCCACCATCACAGAATGAATGTTTGTCTATAAAAAACAGCAAACAAACCAGCATCATCTCCTGCATAATCTTCAGCCTCTGACAACAAGAGAAATAAACAGAATTTGGCAGCTAAATCCATGACCAGCGAGAATAAATATTAGTTTGGCAACAGGAAATTGGCTGTGTGACAATTTTAAAAACATAACTCTGGTTTTAAAGCTGATTTTGCTCCATAAATAATGACTGCAAAAACACACAGACATCTACACACACACAGACATCTACACACACACAGACATCTACACACACACAGACAAACAAACACACAGACAAACACACAGACATCTACACGCACACAGACATCTACACACACACACACAGACATCTACACACACAGACATCTACACACAAACATCTACACACACACAGACAAACACACAAACATCTACGCATTTACACATTTTTAGACAACATCAGAAACTACGTTCACACACACACATTAGGTTTCTATGCTTTGTGGTGACTTTCCATAGACAATTACTTTATACAGTACAAAGTGTATATTCTTTACGTCTTTAAATAAGCACATTTTAGTATGTTTAATTATCCGCTGACTATCTATCAATGAAGGTGTGTGTGACTTTTACTATCCTTGACTTAAGCAGTTAAGCCAACCAGCTTAGTTTTGATCTGTTTGGGTCTTTAAAACAAATCACAAACATTTATATTATGAACTTTAAGTAATCATGGCTTAGATGGTGCTTATATGACTGTATATACAGTACCCTCTGTGAAGTCACAAAGCCTTTTATCTATTATAGATAATATATAGTATATACATAGATATCTATATAGATGATAGATGATAGATAGATATAATATCTTTAGCTTTTTCTCCTTGTTTTCTTTCTCCAGTGGCATTTTCATCAGACTATGAGGTAAATGTGCAGATATGAAGTCATTCTTCAGTAAAAGGCATTTATGAAGTTGTTTACGCATTTCTGAGGAGAATTGAAAGCTTCCAGTTGTTTCTGAGATGTGCACATTTCTTTTTAAAAGCCTCTGTCTCAAAGCTATAAGAGAAGAATTTGTCCTTCACCTACAACAACAGCTGCAGAAAAACAACACACTCCAGCCAAAATCCATAAATACTGCTGTTTAAATGCTTACCCTGTTTTAAACTCTTAAATGTTGTAAATGTGTTTTTGGCTGTGTGTGGGGGGTTTTCTCTGTGGCTAATGGGACATGTAGAGTGGGAGACATTAGGTGAAGCAGTGGACTATTGAAACAACTATTCAACCACTGCCCAATGGGACGTCCTCGTCTATCACTGTTCAGCCAGGGCCACTCACACAAGGTCAGTTACCACTAATGACTCGTGACTGCTCAAAACAGAGAGAAAGACAGAGAAAGAGATAGAGAGACAGAAAGAGAGAGAGAGAGAAAGAGATAGAGAAGCAGATAGAAAGACAGAGAAAGAGACAGAGAGAAAGTAAATTAACTGTTACTAGTACAGTGAAAATATACGTTACAGCAGGTCTGTAGAATTAGCGAGTCCTGTATGTTTGTGAATTCAGCACCATGGACAGCTCCCCAAACTCTGTGATATCTGTTTGACAAATAAAGTAATATTACTGAAGTGATGACATTTGTCACAGATAAACATGAATACGTCTAGAGACTATAGGTTGGTTATACAGGAGAAGGTCTTTAGGTAGATTTAAAAAAGAAAGAAAAAGCAAGTCTGAGGTAATTCAGAGGTCTCATGCAAGCGGTTTAAAAATATGCAAATTGAAATGAATTCTTATGAAGTCAAGAAAATAACTGTCTTTTGCAAACAACTCGTCTCCGATGCAAAAATGCGAGGAGAGCAGGAAGAGGAGAGTAATCTGAATACATCACACTTATCCTGCCATGTCAACATTATCCAACCGAGGTCTTATGAAACAACATAATTACAGTTTATATCAATATAAAAAAACAACAACCCACTCAAAATGCACATACTGTAAACTCACTGTCAGTGCATGCAGACAGGGTCAAAGGCTTCACACAGGATGAAATGCAATTATATCTACAGTTCCAGTAAGATTTCAGGCATTTCTGTGATATCTCTGAGGTTTGGTACGTGTCAACAGTAATTTCACCATTAAATAAAATTACCCAGAATGCCTTTTGCCAGGAGAACAACCGCAGCAATTGAGAAATGCGGTACAAATAGCGTAATTTCTCAAAAACGTGGGGTGCATCGCATTACTGCACTAAAACACTCAAACCCCCTCACCCACCCATCCTGGAGGGGACAACAGGAGGAAAGAAGCGGAGGCCATAATAAAATACAGGATAAGTCAATAAACCAAGTGTTTATTGAAGAATTTAGCATCATAAACGACAGCATTGTGTGCAGGGGCCAAAACATCCCCAAGCCAAGAAAAACAACCTTTACAACTTACATCTGGCAGAAGCTAATCCAAAGAGACTTACAACACATTCAAGCTAAGCATTTCATCAGCTCATACATTCCCTGGGAATTGAACCAGTGACCTTGGTGTTGCTAGCATAATGTTCTATCAATTGTTTAATTACATTTATACATTTGGCAGATGCATTAATTCAAAGCAACTTAACAGTGCATTTAGTCTGCTGTGATCTTTAAAACGCCTACTTTCTAGGGCCAATCAATTTCCACTTCCAAAATAAGCCACGCCCTCCATTTATCCCCACTTACAATTTCTCAAGAACACTGAAGTCGGTTGCAACTTCCGGTTCACTTTAAACATTGTGCAGAAATGTTGTTTGCATTATAACTGCACACACAGTAAAACCAAAGTCTACCGCATCCTGTTTAAATGTAAGAACATTCAAAGGCAACAGAAACAGACTCTGGACTCTTCTGTGACTAAATAAACTCATGTATTAGAAGCAGCTGTGAGACAGGAAGTAAAATGGCAGCTGGCAGCTCAAACATTGTTTTCCAGGTGGATAAAGCGATGCAGAGATACTGCCACATAACTTCTTTTGGGGCTTTGAGAGAAAAAGCACTATTTTAATTTAGAAACTGCCAATAAAACAGATTCCCACGCCAGAGTTCTTGTTATGTGGCTTCAGAGTACACAAATCTTTTTCCACAGTCGTCACTTTTTCGTTTACTCTACATTTTAAAGCCACAAACTTCATTCTATACATTTTTCTATACAACGTACAAACATTACAACACACCAATCTCACATTTCCTAACAGCTGCATTGTACCTCACAAGCTTCAATTAAGACTTGGACTTACAAACAAATAAATTCATTCAAAGAAAATTGTTCACATTTTTCTGCTCTCTACTGCTGTTTTTTTACACAGCGCTCAAGCTGTGTCGGGACCAAGAACACTTACACAAACCTCTCATTCATCATTTCAAAACGTTCCTTTTTTTTCAATTCCTTGTCCCTTCATTCTTTTCCACACTGCTCGAGGGCAACCTTCTGCACCCAATACTACACCACCAGGAACTAATACAAAAACCATTTCTGTCCAACATGACAAGGAGAAGCTGAAAGGTGGAAAGGTGTTTGGAGTCAAGAAAATATAAGCCAGCGCTGTGAGGGGTGAGATTGGAAAGTGTGACCCTGGAGGGCTACAAAAGGGTAAATCTTGCCCAGATATGGGCATATATGAGCATAAACAAAGACTGACAAGTGTGTTAGACAAAAATGAGGACAAACCATTGAGGAATATGAGCTTGGTCACATTGCACAAGACACAAAGACTCACACATTCCAGGGTTGAAGGGTCAGCAGATATTGAGGGCTTTGTCCAGACATGTGTGGTTGTTTCTGGGGCATAAAGTTACTGGAATAAGATTTAAAAGAAATGTTAAAATGCAACAATATTGTAAGTCATTTTTATACATATATATATATATATATATATATATATATTTTTTTTTTAAAAACATTCCAAAGATTCCATGAATGGCCAAAAACGTTGTTAAAAAAGTCAACCCTTAGTGATGCCCATAGAAAATATATTTGACTTCCACAACAGTTTGGGTTAAATTAACCAAGATGCTATCAGGAAACACAGTAGACAGCAAAAGCCATAATATCCTGAGTTGTGAGGGCAGATTAAGGAAAAGTTGCATTTTTCCTTTCATGATGGGACACAACACTGCAAGATTATTTAAATTACCATTCCATCAGGTTAATTAGGGTTAAGTCATAATTAGAACACAATTAAAAAACTGGGAGACAGTGTGCGTGTGTCACTTTGTTGAGTAAGTGACCACACAGAGATATGCAAAGATCTGATTGGATGTTAATGATCTGACCTTCTCATTAGGTGAGAACTGTTGATGGTTCCACTTCAGTTCAGAACTTTTGACAGACTTTCATAAAGAGAGTTCATAAAGACCGAGTGTCACTTTATACAGTATATGAATGATTGCCATTATGAAAAAGACATTCTTATTAAGATATTTTTAATTGTTGTTTTAATTACTGAACTCAGGTATAAGAATAATACAGGTAATGATTTTCCATTTCCAGTAACCCCAGATTTCCAGTTCCAACTAAATCTATGCATGACCGTCAGCCAAGTAAAAAGTCAGTGAGTGAGTCAATTTAGATATCTCCTTAAAGCCTAAAAACAAAAATAACAAAAATAAATATTAATATATTAAACATTAAACTATACTAAAACAACTGTATTTAAGAAAACTGAACAATAAATTAAAAAATACAAACAAATTAATAATAAACACACAAAAGAAAGAATTTCACAGTACTCTTCTCAGCATGCAAATATGTCCATTGAATAACCCGACTGGATTAAAACATCCATGTTTCAGACTTTATTCAGGCTGGACTAATGTTTTAGCACAGTCATTTTTCAACTTTTCAAGCAAACTTCTATAAGCTGGTAGAGGCAGAGCAGAGAAAATTCTGACTCCAGGCCATGAGTGTTTCTTTAAGACTTACACAGGTATTATGCTGACCCGACACATGCCTCCCACCAATCAAATCACCCCCAATTTTGTGCCACCAAATACGATGCGGATGTTTAAGTGAGAAACAGGAATTGATTTGTGCCTTGGCCGAGACTCCAGGGGTCACGACCGGCGGAGGCTAAAAAGCATTTGTGTCATTAACATTCTGGACGCCCAACACATTTAAGCACCACGGCAACAATAATTTCAAGGCAATAATTTCTGTTTTTCTTTTCTCAACACACTCCAGACACACTTTCTGCTTTGTCTTCTGTCTGCATTTCAATTCACTGCGTGGGCATTTTAATGAAAAAACATTATCCAAATTCGCATCCAGGACTGTAAAATGCTAAAATGATAAACAGATGGACAGTCAACATCTAAGGAACTGGGTGCTGCAATTTTTTAATGTTTTTGCTCTCGTCTTCCAAACAGAATCTATGAGTTTATTTCCGTTATGCAGAACCAGTTGACCTCTGAAACTTTATGAACTTTGTGTAAATAACTTAGTTTGAAGGTTTTTAAAAGGTTTTCTTAAAGCTCAGGTACCTAAACATTGAAGTTTAATTTGAATATTTACACGCATTCAAGGAAATTAACAGCTTTTAATTAAAGAACGTGACAGATTAAGGGTTGAATTACATAAGGGAACTTGAATTTGTTTTTGAAGATCAAGCCTTCAACTTGAAGATTTTTTTAAACCATCTATTGAATTGTTTTATTGAAATGTTCTGCTTAATAGAAGTGGCCCGGGGTGTTTTTATTACTACACAACGTTTTCTTTTAGGAATATAGAAGCACCACTTACAAAACATCTACAGGTTAATACAAAGAGTCAAAAGCACTTTTATCTAATCTGCCTTTCTTCTCCAGATGTTCCACAGCCAATCAGATGTCACACCTCCTCACTCAATTTGAATCTGACAGAAGACAAGCAACAACTCACTTCACAGGTTTAATCTTGACAAAGTTCCCATCAGGTGATCCTTCTCTTAAAGCTGCAACCTGTAACTTCTGCCTCTCTACTGCCATCCCTGGATGTCAGGAAAACGTTGCAAGCCAGATTCGAACCGGCTTGCATCGCGCCATGGCTCTGTGGTTTAGACCACATATGCTGGGACATTTCTTTGACAGCTAGAGTTCTAAGGCAAAGAAAGTTTGTGTGCGTGTTAAATCAGAGGCCTGTGAACACAACAACCATTCCAAGAGTGTTAATCCATCACAAAATACCTGAAGCACACAGAAAAGATGAACGAGAGAGAGTGCATGAGGCAGAACTAGAGAGAGAGAGAGAGAGAGAGAGAGAGAGAGATAGAGAGAGAGAGAGAGAGAGAGGGACAGATCTGATGGGAGCTCTGCAGAACGAACAAACAATTGAAGCTGTGACAACATACATAGAGAAACACAATCATCACATGAGCCAGAACTAATCAAGTTCATGAACACTCACCATGTCCAAACAAAGATGTTTAGCTGCATAATCCAACAATCCAAACTTTCAATAATCCAGCAAAGCTTTGCTCACAGGTGACTTTTCCTAAAGCATGAATCAGGTGGTAAAGAGCCATCTTGGATCAGTCATGTCATATGATTACAGTCACATGATCTTTCCATGAGCAGACTAACAAAACAAACACCTCACAGACATACAGCGTGTTCTAATCAAGAAGTTATAATGTAATCTAAAACCCTCAATCTACACCTTAAGTTTAAATGGAAAATATAAAAAATAAGCAGAAGTTTAGAAGACAGGGCAGATGCCACCTGCACTGATCTGCTGTCTGTTTGCTGAAAAAGTAATTGTTATAGAGGCTCTAAAACCTCTTTAAGTGGGTCTTTTTATTTTTATTAAAGACTAAATTAAAATTAAATGGCAGGGTAGCTCATTTTTTCCAGAAACACTTTTTGTTATTCTGTTTGAAGGTCTCTTCACATCCTAAAAGCAATCACTATAAAAACACGAGTGTTCTAAATATCTATCTGAATATATTTCTGTTGAAGGCACAGGACCATAAAATGTTCATTCTAATGATATCAAACTTTGTATCTGAAAACAATCTTCAGTCATCCGTGTGTTCACATGTTTTGGAGGAGACTCTGAAGGGATCTTGTGCTTTTAAAGCTAGCTTGCAACTGGTGAACTTATTTGTAATATCAATTCAGTGTAGCATCATGCAATGAATTGTGGGAAATATCAGCTGTTAGAAAGTGCATGGATTTGCACTTTGAATTTTAAAGAAGAATTTGATAAAGTAAATCATTCAGGAACTTTAATGAGTCATTTCAACACACTAAGTTTTTTGAAATACTCATTGTAATTGTGAATCATATTTAGGATGGATAGTATGAGCTAGAGATACTGGAATGAGTTTAACTCACGCCATTGGATGAGCAAATATTGTTCTATCTGCGGCCCAGTCAGCTGCTTAAACAGCAATGAATTTCAGGTGATGCACTTTTGCAAAGGTTCAAGAGTTTGTGTGGAGATATTCACAGCGATTTTCAGATCTCTGCTGAGAGACACAGAAGGAAGTGATTTCATTCTCCTGCAGCATCAGACTGTTTTTATTACTGCGTCGCTGCATTCAGCCCAATCTGCTGGCGGACAATGAAGCAGATGCTGTTTGTAAAGGAGATACAAATCTGATGATTAAGCTCCCAGAACACACACACAACACATTTCTCATCGTCATGGTCTCATTACACCGCATTCATTAAATCTAAACGCTTTCCAACGTGATGGTCGATGAGTGGAAAAAAATGAGTCGGTCGTAAACCGGCCTTGTGCTTCTTGTTTATGGAGCAGAAAACACAGGAAAAGAGGGATGATTACTAATTGGACGAAGACTAAACGACACGTCGGAAATGCGACGGTTTTGATGCCATTGCTCACAAAGCCCAGACAGTTTGTAATCATAACTCAGTTTAACTGATTGTCATCATTGTGTTTTGCTCAGAACAGTTCAGATGTTTTTGCAGTAAATGTTATAAATAAATTAGGTTGCAGATCAAACGGTGGTTTTACCTGATTTGTGCTGATGTTTACATTGTTGCGTTGAAATTTTGTCTGTCTGACACTAAAGTTATAAAAGAAATACATATAACATCTTATTCTGCACCCCAACATCCAAATCTCAACACGCTGCTGACCGGCAATGCTGAAAATATCCACAGTAAACATCTCATTGTGATTATACGCATGCAATGCGATAATGAGTGCATTTACTGCGATGGGCTGCAAGTTCTGCTTAATTAAAACAAAGACTCAAAAGTCAATTAAGAAAATGTGCCAGAGAGTCTAAGGGGTAAAACCACATTAATTTAACTGTCTGAAACATCACAGAAAACTATTTCCATCATTATAAATGATACACACTCCAAACTCACACATGCCATCAATAATACGAGAAACCTTGTCATGTGGCAACTGGAATCTCAAAACTTCTTGACACACGTCCAATGTGGAGAAAGTTTCTGTCATTTGTTTCTCATCCTGTCTGAATTATGGCTCCTTTCCGTCTCTCTCCACATCTCAGCACATCTCAGCATCGTGTTCTTTATGGGAACCTCACAGTAATGAAAATATAATGATGCCTCTCTTCTGAGAAAACTGTATTTCACTTATCACGTGGGTTTGGCACGTAGCGTCTCAGTAATGGCCCTAAACGGCAGAGATTGACAGAGCTTGACGCTTTTGTTTGATAGTCTCATCTCAGCCCGGGCGAGAGAGACAGGATTCATTTGACGGGCCAGTTACCCGCTCTGCCTCGTGCTTAAAAATGTGCAGCATGCCTCATTCAATGCACTCCAGTGCATGTTATGAGAACACTTTACACTAGCAAGAAATGAACCCATAAAATGAGACACATTAAAGATGTTAATAATTCTGACTTTCTGTACGGTCAGCGAGGACAAACGGACAAATCTGGACAGTTAAGGCTTCTTTAATTGGAATGAACAGACTGTATTAAAGCAATAATAATAAACCTGCTTTAAATTATAATGATGCCTAAAAGCATCCTTTTCCTATGTTAAAATTCTGTAAAGTCACTGTGGTAAAAAGGTTTCACCAAATAATAATATTTTATTAACTGAATGCATTAACTTAGCTGCAGTCAGTAACTTTTGCCTCTCTACCGCCATCTCTGTTTGAAACATGCAATTGCGTGTGTAAGAAACAAAAATGAGGGAAAATCTTGCTAGTTGTTTTTATTAGCAGTACCAGTGAAAAGATTTTTGGCATTACTCTTGGTGTTGAGTCTCATTGGCATGCATGAGCAGTATTGTGAGAACTCATTCTAATTAACAGTCTTTTGTTGTTAAAACCGTCCTGGAGTTTTTGTGCCACAATACCGTCAGGAAGTGAGGAATTTCCGACGGAGATGACAAGATACAGACAGTGGGATGAGTTTCCTGTATGGTTTTCTGATACGTTTTTTAAGGAGAAGTGTTTGTAACTAATTAATGTCTACTGTAGGGACATCTCACTTCAGACTCTCACAAACAACTCTTTGTCATACTGCCTGTGTTTTTATCTCTCTCAGCACCCAAAACAGAGCCGTCGTTCTGCCCTCCAGGGTTTCTGACCCGGAGCGGTTGTAGGGTCACTGAATATTCAAGGCTCAGTCCAAGGTAAATGTTGAAATGTTTGTAAATGCATGAAATAAACAGGTGTGTGGCCACATTTAACCTCTGTTTTCATGACATGGTCCCTTTAAAGTCAACATTTGATGTTTCCTAAATGTAACTCTGGTCTCAGGTTGCCAGTATACTCATAACCCGTGCAGCTACTGTCTGATTAAATTAGCACTGAGTGATTTGATTCAGTATGACCAAACCTACGTTGCCAGATGGCCACAAAGCTACACTGCTATTTTAAGAACTCAGCCTAATCCAAACTTTTTAGTACACAGCGTCTCAGCAGAAAAAACAGTCCGCCTACTTCATCAAAACAGTAACACAAACTTTAATTTCAAATCAGATCACAAGCAAAGTTCTGCAAACACATTTTCCTTTCAGTGATTTCTGCGTACCGGTTCAAAGCTGGTGAATTCAGGTTAAATCCCTCCAGCTTTGACAAAAGACAGTCATAACTCTCAGCAGCAAGAGAGAACAGAAGTGATTCTGATGAAACTCTGCCGGCGTCTTTTGAATATGAAGATAATGCTCGACTGAATAACCCCTAACAACTGAGAACTATTAAAACTCTTTGTTAGACCAAACTTACTTTAATGTGAGTGCCGAGGTTCAGGTAAAGCACATACTTGTTAAAACCCCTCCGTTTTGACCCCAGTTACTCTCTGTCTCATTCTCTGTTCTGTAGCAAAGCCTCAACTATCTCTTTGTCTGGTGCAATCGTTTATATTGTCTTGTGTTTCATCTGTGACTGCACATTGTATAACACCTCACTCAGTGAGTGTTCACACTTTAAATTTAGGAGGAATTTTTCACACACCTTCCCCATGATAAAAGCATTAGTATTGCGCCTCTCCTCACACT
>JAZGTK010016053.1:0-12910 GCA_036877625.1 Ambastaia sidthimunki
TCTTAGATGAGTTTTGCAAAGCCAGTGATCCGGATTATAGTGGCCCGCTCTGCTGTGACAGGATGGAACTAGAGGAAGAGGAAGTCAGAGGGGTTTGGCCCTCAGGGAACTGGTGTCCATGTGGATGCCCTCTCCTAATGTAGATGAAAAGAGCAGTAGTGACAGCCTCTCCTCTCTCTCTCTATACCTTTGTCTTTCCCTCCTTTCTTTTCATCTCAGGCAGTTTTTGAGGAAGTATTCCAGCGTGTCTTTGTGCACGTGGATGGAATTGGGCACAGAAGAGGGATGTCTCATTTATGTCCCTCTCTTCGCACTACCTCTTTTTTTTCTTCCTGTCACTTCCTCTCTTCCTCCAGCCAGCTCACTATCACCATGGTTTGAGCACTAATGAAGAGGATATGATTCCTCTTCTCTGCCTCAATTCATCAAAGCCACAGAGAGAGAGAGCTTCGCTCTTGCTCTGTCTTTTACACATCCACACGTCCTCTGCCTCCACGTTCTTTCATTTCACTTTCAAAATCTACTTTCTGTTATTGTCTGTGTCTTTGTGCACATCTTTCTCCACATGGTTGTATGCACCCAGAGGTGTGACTTGTGCTAATGAAAGGTGAGTTCATGTATGGCAAAGGTTAAAAGGAACCTTGTTAAGGGAACGTAGACTGACATGGAGACAGATGTGAAGACAGGTTACACGTGTGTACAAGGCCTGCTGTGCCCATGAGAAGCCTCAGTGGTGCCAGAAACAGTGTGGGAAGGGGAGACAGACCCATTGTAGGAAAAAAGAGTAGGAGAAACTGACACTTGGCAGCTATATGGCAGCTGTAGCAGAGAAATTGACACTTGGCAGCTATATGGCAGCTGTAGCAATCAAAGCCAATCACCTTTTTCATCATTTTTTGTTTGCTTGCTTTATTTTTCAGGCTGGTCCAGCTAATGTTGTAGTCTTTTCAGCATGATTTGGGATAAATACACAATTTATGGCCAGGTTCTTTTTTTGTGCCAATTTGAAATTTACATTATCTTGACAGCCCTCAAGTCATCAATCTGTCAATTTTAGTCGTATACTATATACTATGCATAGATGACCTCATATTAGAAGCTACAAAACTCTGTGTTTTATAATGGTTAAATGTTCTAAGTTTAAATTCTTAAAGTATGGCTCCTGACTCCAACCCCTCTTTCTTTCTCTCTCTCTCGCTCTCTGTGTAGCGGACCTTTTCGGCCAGCCCCTACTCGGACCCCATCGTGGTGTCCGTGGATAGCAGGAGTCAGCCACGTAGCATGGAGCAGCCCGAGATGCTTTGGGTCATGGGCCCTGTGCTTGCTGTGGTCCTCATCATCATCATAGTCATCGCCATCCTGCTCTTTAAAAGGTGAAGTAGAGCTTTCACATCACGCCTTCATACCAGTTTCACTTGTTTCAGTTTACCTTGAATGCTTAGAATTGAAAACAATATCATGAAAAGATAATTAAAGTGTTTAACGTTGGGCTAGACAATATAGCAATTTTTGTTGTTTAATTCAAATAGTAAAAAAACTGTAAAAATCTAGTTACAAATAATTCTGACGTTTTTATTTTACATTGCAAATATATCATGAATATTTGACATGTCGGCTAGCCCTAGTTAACATCATTACGTCTACAGTTTTGTTGATGAGGGTATAAACTGATCCCACCATGTTATTGGATACCTGTCTGTGAGGGCATTTTCAGTTCACGAGATATGATGGAGATAAATGAAGGTATCAGACCCTCTGAGCATCTCATTTCAGGGGGATACATCCCTGCACAACATCGCCAGGTTCCTGAGCTGTGGCTTTGAATTCAGGACTGCTTTGAACATGAAACAAGATGTGGCTAATTTTAGCTAGCGTTTCCCGCCAGGGGAACAAAAGGAGGACATTATTCATAACGACATCTTGACTCAGCCGAATAAAGCAGACATGTAGCTCACGGCATGACCCGGTGGTCCCATTCTACTGCGCTGATACAGAACTGACTAATAATCCCTCCGGCCTTTCTCTGTAATATCCCTGACTTTAAAGAAAACCTTGCGATTGTTTTTGCCTGATTTTTCTTTCTGCGTTCAACACAAATCTACCATTTCAGCAGTTCAGACAGTTGAGAACTCTTTAAGCTCACAGTGTCTCGATTCCAGACTAGACCTGAACGAAGATGCAGCGGGGAAATGGCAGAGTCAGCTTTCAGTCTCGGCAGGCGAGCGATTATGTGTCAATGCTGCCACACCCTGCTGATACTACAGTAAAAACTCTCATCTTACACTGCCCACCGCTGTGAACCAGATAGTCGAGCGACTCGCTTTGCCATTTTACGGCTGCAGGATTCATAACTTGGCCTTTTGCTGCTGTCTGCTAGTTTCTCTCCTGCACTGTCTTAGTCTGACTATCTCTTCACCCAGTTTACTTTTTGGGATGAAGGATTTTATGCTGTCAGAAGCTGGTTGTACAAGCTTTCTAGAGGGTCCCAGCTGGTCTAGTTTATTGATCAGGTGGGCAACTGGCCATTGGTTTGTGGGGTGTGTCTATGAGCATATTTATTATAAGTGCTTCTTTAAGTACTTCACTTAGTTTTAACATTCATAAACAAGGTTAGTCTTATAGTTCACTTGGTCAAATTCTCTGGGTTCCTGACAGCCACTAATCATGCGTGTCTCTTTTCTCAAATGCAGCAAGCAGGAGAGGTAGGTGCTTTCAGATCACGCACAGATGTCGCTTTATCATAGTTTATCATTTCAGAAGTGTCATCTGTCATACTCTTCACAGGCTGCAGGGTCTACAGGTGTGGCCACTCACGATACTGTTCATTAGCATATTGTTTTGAATGACCCCAGATCAGCTCATTCAAAACAAGATGTCCACTTGAAATGCCTTTCTGAATTCATAAGGACAGTGGCTCATCCTGACACCCTGTTGTCCTTGAAAAGCTCCAGACCTTTGGGTTGTCACAGTGGTGCATGCTTCATGTTCATTGGTGGTGGTTGTGATGTTTTATTTTTTGCCGTGCTATGTGAATTCTGTCGGTGTTAAGTCTGCACCTCCTCCTGAAGGTCACTCAGAGTGAACATGTGCAGTCAGCCTTTCTGCTGTCTCACCTGAGCCCTGAATGGCCCATTGTAAAGGAAATGCCAGCCCGACGGCTGCTGAAATAGAAATATTCTCCTTTTCAAAGCTGACATTTCCCTCCACCCAACTATCCTGTGTTTGCCCCCCCTCTTCTTCCTCCTTATTCAGCGATGTACAAAAATCTCACAGACACGCACATACACACTCGTTATTTGTATCTTTCCCTTTCAATCGTTCTTTAATTTTGAGCCTAGTATAAATGGGTTTTTTAGCCTTCTGTGTATACATTACCCTAATAATTGAAGTGTGCCAGGGCCTTTTTGTTCGTACGGTAGGGGAGAGATGACTACGCCTGAAGCCTTACACTCTGAGGAAAGAGGAAATAAGCTGCTGTAGATTAGTGATGCTGAGAGTCTGGTGTCATTAAACAGCGTATGATGAAGACCGTTTACTGCAGCCCTTCCCACCAGTCAGGTTCAAGCATTCAGCTTGGCTTTATGAAAGACAGAAAACGCCTGACTGCCTAAACTGTGCTCAGAACCTTACAAATGAAGGGGAAGGCAGTGAGGTGTGAAATTTCCAATAAGGTTGGCACTCTCATTTTAGTCGGGGATTTGTGTTCGTCTGAGGATGGGTTTCCACCAACAGATGTTCTGCGTCTCTGCATGTGTGCGCTACCGCACACCAGCTTTACCTGCTGGAAGAGCGCGTGTGGGAGTGCAGGTGCTACAGTGGCATAATTACCCAGCGTTGTGCCGTCCAGCTGATGTGCTAATTACCTAGTCGCCTTGTTTCCCCACAAACAAGGAGCGTCCAACCCTGAATATTTAGTGAGCTGGCTAATGGAGTCAACCGAGGTCATGAACAGACAGTTGTATTTGGTTTCCGTTTCAGATTTCTCTGACCCCTTCATCACAAAATAATAGCTCACCTGAAAACGTTGTCATCATTTACTCAGAAAGTTTATCACAATCTGTTCTTTTCCATACAGTGATATTGAAGAACTCCAAAAATATCAAAATGCAATAAAAGTAGTTGGTTTATTCTCTAAATGCTAAAAGTCTTGGAAAAGAACAGCATCCTTTAACAGGAAATGAGGCTTCTAGATTTAGGTCTTCTAGATGTATTACTTGTTAATTAGTTACAGTATGTAGGTGCTAATGTCCATATTTCACTTTCTCATTCATCAAAGCTTTCATCATTTTTTGATGTTGGTGTTTTTATTTGTTTTTGTGTGTTTTTCTATATTAAATCTTTTGAGTCTTGAGTCAGTGCTAGGCTGATGTCTGAATAAATCAACATATGCATTTTGCTGTTACAGGAAAAGGGCATCCCCCCTACCTAAAGATGATCATTCTAGTGGTGTGAAGGACTGTCTTCTGGCCAGCTCATCTGATCCCGTTGAAATGAGAAGACTCAACTACCAAACACCAGGTAACATACCATATGTAGACACACACCATCACAGAATCTGTCTCATATGTTTTTTTATAATATGTACACACCAGGTTCCCTTTTGATCCACACACTCACACACACACACACAGTGTGCTATATTTTATGTTATTGCCATATGCACAATGCAAAGACACAAATTCGCCAGGTACTACATCATCCGTATCTTTTCTGTTACCCTGATATTATTTTCTTTGTGAACAAACACACGACAGCATATGGCATCAAATATATAATTTACCGTAAACAAGATGTGTTTGCACACACAGGCACGCATTAACTGAACTGACAGCGTGTCTTTGTAATCAGAACGATCTGTCACTGCCACATGGATCTTGTAATCCTTACAGTCCGCCTACCATGACACATGAGAGCGGAAATGCTTTTAGTCTTGAGGATGCATCTTAAGTATGAGATAAAAGCTGATTTACTGTTTCAGATGGCTGCTTGCATCTTCTGAAGTATTTCTAACTCTATTCCCGTCTGTAACATATCACAGATTATAGGCAGACAGATCAAATCATTTTTCATTAATACGTTCATCTGGCGTAATTTAAAAATACAGTTACTGTTTCAGTCTGTCTTTTACAATCTGGTTTTGAAGCATCAAAATGCATTTTGGTAATTTGCAGCTTTGTATATAAAGAAACGTGCTGCTTTTTAATTCCTTTCTGCTAGCTACGTGAGTGTCTGATGAAGCGGTAACTGTCAGAACACGGAAAAAAACGCACCGGTTTTCCCTCTAATTATGGCTCTGTTTGTAATGGGGTGGCATTGAATTCAAGTGGAAAGCTGTTTATTAGAGTTCCTCCACTCATAATCTTATCTGCTTTGAGTGTCTTATATAGACTCCATTCACCCAAAGGCCCTCACACCCTTTCAACCTCTCTTTGTTAATTAGTCTTCCTGCATTCCATTCCCAAGGTGAGTGAGAGCCAGAGCTGTGATGCAGGGAGAAAATGTCAGGCCTGCCTCTCTCTCTAATAGCTGAGCTGTGGCAGTAGAGCCGGGCTATTACAGAGCCCTCTCAGACCCTTTCAGTCTTGAAGAGCACATCATTAACACAGGCAAAACAGCCATACACCTGTGTTACAGTAAAATCTCACTACCTTAACCAAAGGGTTCCAGATGACAAGTGCACTTAACAGTGTTTGATGCATTTGTAAAACTTTGAATAACAGTGTTCGGTATTTTTGTTTTGTTTACAAATACAAATGTATTAATGTACAGTGGAGGTGTTTCTGTGATTTATAAAGGTAACATTTTATTTTTTTTTCTGTTATGTGAAGATCACATTAAAGCAAACTTTTTGCTACTCTTCATGTTTTATATACACTTTTATTTACGTTTAGACTTTAGTTTTACACTTGTCCTAGACCCAGACTTTACAACAGCATGAAACTCAAGAAAGATAATAACCTAAAAATAAGTGAATTAATCATAAACATTTGAATATGTACTTCATAAATATAATGAAATATAGCTTCTGAACAGAATATTTTTGTCAGAACAATTTTGTCACACATGCAAAGTGTGAAAATGTTATTTAATTGAGTGTATTGTGGATACATAAAACGCAAGCTGTGAAATTAGCCTTAGCAAAACAAATTAGTCTGTCGTTTAATTCCAAAAGTGTTTAAAATATAATTTCCACCACAGCATGCTGTTTAACCATATACAGTTTGACGTGGTGGAAATGAATGTGCCAAAATGACAGATTTCTCTTGTAATGCATGCATGAACACAGGACCCATTCTGTAACAGAAGAAACGGCCATAGCTCAGACAGGATTGAGCAAGAATGTCTTGTGCCGTACCTGCATTAACCGCAGGTGTCATGCCGTTGTCTCATTGCATGTAGCTGTCAGATTATCTTTCCAGTCTCGTATCCAAACGTCTCTGGTTACATTTCATTTCAATTTTAATGACCCTGGACATTTATTCAGTTCCAGGACATCTGCGATCGGCTGTGCCTGTTTTGCATGCTGGGTTGTAGCTCTTCTCTGCCTAATTAGCTTGCTGTTTAACATGGATGTAGCCTGCGCTGTATTCTCTCCATGTGCTCATGGTGCTGCTTATTGCACCATTAGCCTCTAAATRTACAGAATGCTTGATCTCATTTATGTGCTAGAGAAAGGTGGTAATTATATGTAAATTGTGAGCATCTTTAACATTAACTTAGCTCAGGCAAAACTGACAATATGAATGGAAAGAGTACCTGATATAATGTTAAATTCAAAGGTAAAGTGTGTAAAATTTCTGTGGTAAAAATAGCTGGAGTTTCTCTTACCAGAGTTTAATATGCAGTGACTTTACTGTAAATATAAGTATACAAAGCATACATATACAGAGCATACATAAGTATATAAATATAATTTGTAGGTTGACTTCCTAATAAAATGTGGCTTTGTAGTGCTTATTTTCCCCTGGCTTGTCAGTTTCTTGGGGGAGCACTGACTGTTTGTCCAAACATTTGGAGACACTGCTAATATATTTCAGCAAAGCAATGCACAATATGTCCACTCTCTACTGGACTTACTTTAAGAGTACAGTGACTCAATGGATGTGGGTTTTAACATTGCATCAGTGCTGATTGAGAGAGAATCCCTTTGTCTTGCCACTGTCTCACAGTAATGGTTGCATGAAGTGGCTGGCAGGGGGCTCATCCAGACATTAGTGTCCACTGTGGACGTAATGAACTCATAACAGGGAATCGTATCCAACCATGTCCCATTAAACATCCAAGTCAAACTCATTCATCCTCACCAGCACAACCACTGGAATCCTAAAGGCAGATTGTCTCCAATACAAACCACTGACCTTTCCTTATGAGACAGCATGTTGTAGCCAGCACATTTCCTCAGATCCTGCTAAGCATGTGGTCTTGCCAAGCTCACAGGTGCTGGCAGAGACACTGATATGGTTTTTGAAAACAAGACAGAACATTCTAAGCACTTGTCGTCTTTTTTTCTCTTTTAGGAATGAGAGAACACCCTCCCATCCCTGTTTGTGAGCTGGCCGACCACATTGAGAGACTCAAGGCCAACGATTCCCTACGTTTTTCCCAGGAATATGAGGTAAACTTACAGGAATTGTGCGTATACAGCAGCTTTGATATCAACAATCCAATATATCCCGCATAAAAAAAATCAAACCAGAAGACCAATGTAGATGTACACAATGCAGTTCTTGATTCTTAAAGTGTCTAAGTCTCAATTATTTGCTGTAATATTGCTTTTTGTGTTTTTGTTTATTTGGTTGTTTTGTTGTGTCTTGTAAGTGTTTTGTTCATGGTTTCTCCATTACCTCTGTGGTATTATCTAATAGATTCTCCTGCCGTCAATAGTTAGAGCGTCTGCATTCAGTGTTGACAGCTGTTCACACGTGCGTTTTTCCGATAAGCAGATGTTCGTTTTCTGGCAAACTCTCTGCAGAAATCTTTAATATACTCATAGGCCTTGTCACTTCTTCCCCATGTTGAGACTGAGAACTATTTAATCTTTCACTAAGAATGATTTTTAGCATGCTTGTCAGCCATCTCTCTAAAGATGTGGAATTATTAAAAGATCTGACTGTGTTCGCCCAAAATCTGCATCTTTGAGGTTGAGTCCCTATTGAGGTTTGGATGAATGAAGTGTGGATGTATTAGTAGTCCAAAGCAACAACACCAAGCAACAGTAGAAAAATGCAATAAAGGGTTAGAGATTTTTAGCAGTGAAGGATATTGATCACCAACATCACATACATCTTTTTTCATTTTATCCTTTTCTCTTTTATCTTACATTTTCCTTCACAGTCTTACTTATAGTAATGCTTTAATTAAAACCCAAACCCCCTTTTCTGCAAATATTAAAAGACAAGATTTTTGTGTATCTTAGGACTTATTTCAGTCATTCCTCCTTAAAGACTATTAATGACACTTTGCACCAATCAGCATCCATCCAAAACCCTGTTCTGTATGTCCTGTTCTGTAAGCCCTCAGTATCCAGGCAGTACTCACAACCAGCTCCTGGCAGGTGGTGATCTCATCTCCTCCTGTCAAGGAAGGCCTCCTCTCAGGAGGGCAGATGGTTCCGTTTGGACCAATGGGAGTAGCCTAGGCCAGCCAGCATGAGCAAGGCAGCAGGTCACCATCACGTTTGTTGGCTCCAATTATGCTCGATACATTTGTTGCTCCGTGTCATTGTCTCCCAGTGTTTTACATGCCTGTATGTGCCAAATACTATCACCACCTACTTCCTTTGGCCTTGTAATCGTTGGAAAACAAATGTCAGACAAAAAAAGAACAAGGTCCCTCATCACAAGCTTGATGCTTAAAAGACATTTAAAGACACTGAGAAATGCTGGACATGCTGAGGACTCTTTTCTTTCCTGTGGTGATATTTTCATATAGGAACACAGTGATGATGAGACATATCAAAGAGTCTGGTAATAGTAAGGCATTTTCCTAAAAGCCCTAAATTTGTTATATCTCAATAAAACCAGATTTAGTGCCTTGTTTAATAGACTTGTTAGAGCGTTACCTGAACTTATACGCCAGATTTTGGTTCTTAAAAGTTCCTCCAACAAGCTTGCTTATAAACTGCCAGACAAACACACGGGGGATTTGCTGTTTACTTAGTTCAATTTTAAAGTGAAAATTTTAAAAGTTGTTTACAAACTGATTCGCTATTTAGAGTCATTTTTGGGAAAACAAGAAATGCACAAGGATCTGAGGAATATAGTGTTATTGTAGATCAGGTGAAAGGTGTAGGGGTTGATGGACACCGAGTCAACCAGAGCCTTGTCCATAGCAGGCAGATCAATGCTGAATAACAAGAGACCCCGTAACTTTATTGACTGGCTGAGCTGGCTGCTGCATATAGTCGATCGATTCTCGGATACAACCCAGTGTCATTTGAGCCAAGAAGCCTTGTGACTCAAAAACGAGAGGGAGAAAGTGATACACCACCCATAGACTTGTGTGTTCTCTTGTAGTACTCTAAAGAAGTCACTGAGGCAGACTGAGGATCCAGTATCCATCTAAGTTCAGATCTGTGCAATGCAATGTGCATTTTTATTTCATTCTACAAATAAGAGGCACGTCAGAAGAATTAGCTGTTGCTAGTCAGAGTCATGTGTTATAGAGTCATGCACTACAGGCAGTTGATTGGACAAAAATCAAGTGTCCGGTATGACTCATTGATCTCATGATCACCAGATAAGAAAAAAATGGCAAATACATGATGTAAATTTTAATGTACACTAGCATATAGATAACCTCAAAGCTAACAGACTAAAAGCCACAAAGCTCATTTTTGAGAGTCCAAACATCTTTGTAATCACATTACTATGCTTCATAATCCTGAAGCTAACACCCAAGGAACAAAGCTCTGTTTTGATGTTGGTTATTGGGTGTAATGTTCAGAAGGCCTCTCAAATAATTTGTACGTGAGGTACTGATGGATAAATTACCTGTAATAAACAGGCAGTCTGTTACGTCCCTTATCTTGTAGAAAGAAATCGAGGAGGAAAATAACATCCACATAACCTCATATAGCCAGTGATGTTTGCAAGGTTTCTTATCTGTCTTGTCTTTAAAACTTTATGTCTGTCTCCATAAATCCACAGTCTCACAGTCTGATATTCCTCAGCCATTACACTTCCTACTTCACTTCTGTCAGCAGGAGCAAAAACAAGTGCAGGCATGAAGTCCACATGGATATCTGTATTGCATTAGGCCGATCTGAATGCTCTCCCCTCCAATGAAATCTTTAGCATCAAACCCATATGCCTGAATGAGTTCAGGTTTAGACAGTAAGCGAATCAGAGGAACTATTGTCAGAGCCCCCTGCAGTGATCTTGTTTGAATTATAGTGTCAGAGAATACCAAGCCATCTGTTGTTTGGTTCTGATAACACAGCAGATGAACCTGTGCTTACATTGCTGTGCAGATGATCACTAGTAAGGAATCGGAACTCAAATATACCCACCAAAGGGTCCACATTACCACTCTTGAGCTTTGTCAGTCAGTTTCAGTTTTAACAACCCCTGGTGAGAAAGTCATCTATGGTTCTTTTGGGTCTCCGTTCAAAATGTCAGGTTGCTATAGAAACAAAGCCTCTCCCTCTGAAGTGATGCTAGTTCAGATTTACCCCTGCGGCACTCTATGGTATCAAGCTTCAAACAAGGTTCCTCAAAAGACTGAACAGAATTCTCTCTCTCTCTCACTTTCTCTCACCCTCTCTCTTGCTCTCTCTCTCCCTGGCTTCGGTCTTTCTCTTTTTTGTCTACAGTCCATTGATCCAGGACAGCAGTTCACATGGGAGAACTCTAACCTGGAGGTCAACAAGCCAAAGAACCGTTATGCCAACGTTATTGCTTATGATCACTCAAGGGTCGTTATGACCCCTGTGGACGGTAAGCGTCAAACTTATATTCAGAACTGTTGACCTTTGGCATTTTATTATAGTGACAGATGTGTATGTGTTTTTAGGAAAGCATGCAGTTTCCATAAATGCAGAGTCACATGCTGGTTTAAGTGGGCCACCAATGGGATCTTCGATATCTGATTTTTCTTATTTTGTACTATCATTGCAGGTGTTCCAGGTAGTGACTACATTAATGCAAACTACATTGATGGCTACCGTAAGCAGAATGCCTACATTGCCACGCAGGGCCCTCTGCCTGAGACCCTAAGTGACTTCTGGAGGATGGTATGGGAGCAAAGAACCAATACTATCGTCATGATGACCAGACTAGAAGAGAAGTCCAGGGTAAGAACCAGGGCTGTAGGAAAAATGTTGTCATATAATGTTCATGTGCATGCCTCAGACCCTAAACAAACCATTTTTTAATAAATGCCTCACCCCAAGTGAGTACATAAGCCAGACTTCCTAATTACCCCACACCCTGTGTTCAAAGAGCACACTTTTCAGGGCATAACATATTTTGCAAAATAGTAAGTGTTCCTACCCAGTTGCACAAAATACAGTAATAAAATAAAATGCATACTGTAACACTGTTGTTGATACATTTTTCCTTTTCCTTGAATGACACAGTACAATGTTTTACCAGTCTATTTGTGTTGTAAAACATCAGCCTGTGATTGGCACTAAAGGGAACCAGGTCCTGTATAAAAGTCCAGTCACAATGCCGTCTTATAGTGTACTGTTGTTCTGGGCAGCCCAGTAGACCAGTGGCATCCAGGGTTGGTGAGAGAGCAGGTTCAGCTCAAATGTCATGTTTGACAGTAGGTAACCTATAATTCTTCGTACTAGAGAATTTGTGCACTTAGGTTTTGTTGATGGATGTAAGGTCAGATTGGAGGTAAGGGCTTACAGAGACATGTTGGCAGTTCCAGCATGGCACTGGGTTTTGGCAAAGCTGTGCATTCATAAAACATATTTAATGGGTAAAGGATGTACACACCCCTGTGGTGAAAACCTCGAGAGCAGATAGAAACAGCTGACCTAGTTTTGCCACTGGGAGCTTTGTCTTAGGCCTCGGCCAGAAGGAACAACAAAATTTTAGGTTGGCCTTCAAAAGCATTGCCCTGGATCCTGAGGAAGCTTTGTCCTTATGAATTATAGAACACAGGTGGCATGCCCCTCTGCCATAACTCATTGTCCTTCATGTCATCATGAGACAAAGATAAACAATCCAAATTATATGTAAACAAATAGTTTTTTTTTTACATTTTTTTTTCTTTTTCAAGAAATGTGAGTGGTTCTTACCCAAGCAAAGATGAGGACCATGATGTTGCTATGCGGTTACTAAGGGTATTGTGGGTGTCTTACTGGCAAATATGCCCAACCCGCAATCTGTAATTATATTCTGGTGCCTAGATATGGTATGGGTCCCTACTTTAATTTGTATCTGTCAGATTTATCGCACATTTTTTCATCCACCAGATGAAAATTGTAATTCAGACTGTTTAGAAAAGTAAAAGGCCACCTTTGTTCAACCAGGCCACATGATCAGCCTTATAACAGTCATGTCCATGGCACTAGTTTTTCTCGATGAGAAAGTGTAACTTCAGAAAGTGTAACAGTATATACAGTACAAATACTGTATATACTGTATGAGCAATAGTAATGTTTACCTTAACAATCCCACTAACAAAGAATGAATATTAAGTATTCGTACATAAGACCTACAGAATTCAATCCTGTGTTCTTGTTTTTGACTGTTTTCCCCTTCTCACCTATAAAACAGGTCAAGTGTGATCAGTACTGGCCTGTACGCGGGACAGAGACATACGGAATGATCCAGGTGACCATGCTAGATGCTGTGGAGTTAGCAACCTACAGTGTGCGCACCTTCGCTCTTTACAAGGTACAGAGTTGCTTTGTTTTTCCTCTCCATATACCAAGTTTCCACATTTGCAGATC
>JAZGTK010016054.1:0-12909 GCA_036877625.1 Ambastaia sidthimunki
AAACATTTACTCTAGCTTGTGTTATTAAACATATTTTGCATTTCCTGCATTTTCTTGTACTATTTATGTTCATCTTTATGTTGCAGAGTGTCCTGAGAAATGCATCCAGTTATAATAAAAAACTCCCTAAATAAAGTTATTGTTCAAACACAACTCCCCCTCTCCATGAGATTAGAACGGTCAGTACAGAGCAAACAACTTGGTCATGTAACATAATCAGGAACGTGAAGAGGTCAGTGAGGGGCTTTGCAAAACAAGACACTGGGACCACCCAGATACGCAGACAGAGAAAGTGCCAGAGGGAGAAATCTGTGACACTGTGACCTTAGTTAGCTGTGGCTCGTGGTGCTAACACAGATCAGAGATCAGTGGTGAGAATTCATGGGGCCTGGCTGTCATCTGGCTTTGAGGTATAATGTTTACTAGATAGAGACAGTGTGAGTTAGGGAAGGGGTGGTGCTTTATCCGGTTCTGTCTGGTTTGGTGTGTAATACTGCCTGGGTGTTTGTGTGGGAGTGGCATTGATGACTCACGTAATCTGCATGCTCAGTCCTATCTCCGGACGCTGAGTGTAGCCCAGTCTGCGTATGTAAATGTGAGGAAACACAAGCCGTCAGTGTTGATAGTGTGCCAAGGGCTGTTCTGTACCCTCGTTGACCAGATAGACACCTTCTCTGCTATTGTGACTTATGCAAACGTTGAGAGAAAGAGGGATTATTCGACTGCTATTATTATAATTTATAATTTTTTGGCCTTAGAATATCTGTCCAAACAAGACTCTTTCCAAATCTGAGGAAAATCTTCTCAAGTGGTTTTTCTATTTCAACACACCCACAGATTTTTGGTTGTGTATTCCTTTTGGCCTGAGTCTGTGCCAGACAAAGACAACAGAGGAGTGTATGTAGTATCTGAGCCAAAATTTAGAAATGATTATGAGTGCGGTTGGTTATTTGTGAGGCCCTGAAGCCCAATGCCAAAAATGTGATTAACACAGCATTGTGTCCCGGAATCATAGTCATAAAAGATGAATACTGCTAACCTTTTCCTGTAAAAAGCCTCCAGCAGGCGCCATAACAGGTGCTATTTGAAAGTCTGTGAACTAGCTAATGGCTTTAGCTGCATGCCTAGCTAACAGGGAACATTCTGGGAACGTTAACAAATTTTTCCTAAAAGTTCTCTCAGTTATTTTGAGAGAAGGTTTTTGCAGTAATGTTAGTAGTTTTATAAAGTTTACAATGTTTTTTAATGTTATATATCATATATCAAAAATGTTATTCGTAGGTTATTAGTGAAATCTTTTAATAACATTTAGAACTGAAAAGGAATTAAAAAAAGAATTTTGAATTCAAGAAAATTTAATGTAGTTCTTATAACCAAGCAATAATGTTAAAACAACTGGACATTTTGAACGTTCTAAATGTTTTTGTTACTTAATGAAAATGTAAGGGAACATTCTTACAACCTAGAATTGTTACCTGGGTAGTTGTTGGCCTGTTAGGCTGTTGTTTGAGTATCTAAAGCGATAAAGTTCTGTTGTCTGGAAAGGTGGTTGAGGCGCCAAGTATATTCTCTGGAAACATCACTACAGTGTATTCTGTTTCTATTATTATAGCCTAACCTGAAATCTGTCCTTCAAAATCAAGTCAATATGTAAATATATCTCTGTTGTGGTTGATGGAAGTACTTGAGAAAAATGAGAACCATAACAGCATGTTCAAATGTTATATTTTAAGTTATACTATAAAAAGCAAGATGAAGTAAGTTGAACCCAGCCTGCAACCTCAAGCTGGGACTTGAACTTGGGTCACCCATGACATTAAAGCCTGATCTGCTACGGTATTGCCTCAAGGCAGAGGCTTCCGTGCTGTCATGCAGATTTGCAAAAGTCATTTTACAACTGCTTTTATAGCAACAGTGCCATACTTCAGAAAATGGTGCCATGGGTTTTCTCAAGTGTATTGCTGAATTTGTGTGTTGAAGTTTTAAGTAAGGGTATTTAATTCAATGCACAATCAGACAACAACGTTTTGTGCACAAACAATGTAACATCTAAGGTAGCTTTATTCATGCAAACAGAGTTATGAAAACCGTTAGCATCAATTAAGATGCATGCAAATCATAGTTTGTCACATTTGTATTTTATTATCCATGGCTCATTTCTCTATTCATTTGGCCAAAGCAAATAGAAATTAATAGGTTTGTGCTAAATTAGGACTAAACCTTTCATAACTGACAAGAGTGGCTTTGTTTTTATGTAGTAATTAATTTGATACAAAATATTAATATTCGTGGCAACCAAAATATCATATTTTCTGTTATTATCTAATATCTAAATGTCAGCTGAATATCATCACCATGCAAAATAAAAAACTAAGTCATCTCATTTCTAAGAAATATGTCGTGTCTTATTACCCCAGTGATATAATGATTTTCTTATAATTGAAAACAATGTGTTTTCTTTTGCATAAGCTGTAATTTTGTTCCAGGCTGTCCTTACAAGCCAAAATAAACCGATGATGACCACATTACATCACTCTATCAATCATTTGTTGTCAGAGTTTAAAGTTTAAATAAAGTTTGCTGATGTGCTGTGTGGGGTCCAATGCAGTAAATTGTGTCATCTGCTCCAGGTTCAAGTGCTGTCATATCCGACACGCTGAGGACTCTGGCCCTGTGGTGCTGAGTTAAGCAAAGCATGCAGGAAGGCAAAACAACAAAGAACAACATTCTTTACTTCAGACTGAGGTAAATGCTTTTTTTACACATCATCACAGCTGCTTCCTTTCATTTTAGTGGCAAAAACAAGGAAAGGTTATTCAGTAACTTTGATGTGGCGTTTATACTGTGAATATTATGACACTGTTTGTTTTAGTTGGATGACATCATTCGTTTAAAAAAATGAAAGCTGAATTTACAGAACAGACTGCAATTTGTGCAATTTAGCCAGAATGCATGCGATTATCTTTTAAGATCGCAACAGTTTATTGCGTTTGACTGCAGATCACATTAGGATCAATGCAAACGGCGCAGTAAATTAAATGTGCGCATGTAAAACTGCTTTGTTTTCATTGCGTGCAGTGTTTACTTTTCTCCTTTGAAGTTTTATTGCCTTTAATATGAACACTGCTTTACAGTCATTAAAACAGGTGCCAACAACAGGCTGTCCGTGCAGTGTTTTTAGAGTACAATAATAAAAACTTGTCTCTTAGTGCAAGTTTTTGAAGTCAGTTGGCTCACACTGAAATCGGTCTGCTTTTTTATCTTCAACTGTTTTTTACAGCAGCTACTGGCTCCAGGCGTGTGCCGGGGAGGCAACTCCTTCTCCTTCAGGCAGACCATCTGACGCGACCTTTGACCCGAGTTAAATTTAGTGTTCCCATTGTTGGAGTTACTAGAGTACACTCAGCTTGTGTTTGAGACTGCAGGCCCGGGCCCTCAATCCAGCGCTTCCTTTCCTCTGTCAAAAGGTCATATTATGACAAAACTCCCGTGCGCTCTCTGCTTATATTTATGACATGTTCCTGGCGTCTGTTTCTCAGCATTCCCCCATCCTCCATGACTCCAGTCATAACTGTTGTGCCAGCCTGAGAAAGACGGGTATCCTGTTTCGTAACAAAACCCACAATGTTAGACTCACAATGGATGCCAAGTAACAGGCATTCCACAACATTATTTTAACAATGGCACACTTTTAGGGGGTCTCTGGGGGCCAAATAACGGGTCACTACAGAACTTGGTGTTTTGTAATTTCTTTGTCAGACTTTTCAGCACCAGGATTACAGTTCAATGACGATCAAACCAGCAAGAGAATCTGTGTGCTTGAGATGTGAGTGGTGAGTTTTGTTTATACCCAGTTACTCACAGGATGTTAAAATGAGTGCTTACATCTGTTATCGGGGAAACGAGATATTTAGCAATTACCAAAGCAAATTTGCTGTAATAAATAGCAAATTTGCCGCCAGCTAAGAAAATCTGAAAGGTTTACAGTCAACATTTATAGTCTTACTGGAATGCCTTTCTATTTTTAAAGTTTTCAAACTTATCTTACAGTCATATCAAGTAAACAAGTGTAGATTTATCTTTTTTAATGATAAAGAAACAATACTGAGAACTAAAATAAAAGTACATGTAAAAATGCAAAAAAGTAACAAATTAAAAATCTGAAAAATAGATTTTTGCTGTTGTTGCAGACTTTTTGTAATATAATAATAATTCTGCCAAAAGTATTAGTAAAACATAAAGTTTATGCATTTCATGATGTCTAAAAACTTTTATTTTACAAAAAGATTTTCCAGTTTAATGGATCCTATGTCCTGGGTTGTTGCTAAAATCTTGCTAAAAACAGATTTCATCGATTTTAAACTCTTTCAAGCTATAAGGCTGTGCACCTGTAACTGTGTCATGGGTGCTATAATATTTATGTTTGTTTAAAATGTATGTTAGTTGTTAACTGTATTAACCTTATTAACCAATTAACCTTATTAACCAATTAACCATAATTAGCTAAGACTAATTATGAACAGTTCTTTGACAAGAATGAGTGTTTTTGTCTGAAATGTAATGACGCCACAGTACAGTAATTTGAAGTGTTTGCAATAGGAACACTATGTATCAAATAACCCTGTAGTAACACATTCTTAAAGGTACTGTAAGAGATTTTAGCTGCTTGCTAATTTTCACCATTTTGATATTTTAATCCACACACCCTCTCCAAAACATGCAAGCAAACTCAAATGTTTCTTGGCTAGTTTTCTGGCTTAAAATGACTTTATTAAGGTGATGATTATTTATAAAACAAAAGTTCAATAATTATTTTATTATTATCGTTGTTGTTATTATTTAATATTATTTGGCTGTTGCAAAGGCATCTGAGGTTTGCTCACTTATTTCATCATTCTCCTGCGTTGTGTCAGCGTCCTCATAAATAATTACTGACATTTCCAGAGAGACCGACGGCATGTTGGCCAAATAGTTCCAGCTTCACGGGGTGGCGTTCCGGTACGAATCCAGCCAGTGGCCCTGTTGACGTCATGTAAGAGGCGGGGTTTGACGGCATCGGCGCTTTATAAAGAGCAAGGTGCCACGAGCATCTACTCACAACTCTCACAGCCACCGAAGCGGCGTAACTTAGCCGAGTTGGCGACTCCAACGCTACAGAAACGAGCAAAAGCCGCAAGATGTCGACCCTGGCGTACTCAGAATCCCGCCGCGTCTGCCCTTCGATCCGCGGCAGCAGGTTTGACACGGCGAACCGCAAGCGGGCGGCGGCGAACATCTTCGAGAACGTCAACCAGGACGCGCTGATGAGACTCTTCCAGAAGACGGGAGACATGAAAGCCGAGGAGAGAGTGAGAAGCATCTTCTCCTTCGCGCAGGACCCCGAAGAGACCGCCAGAGCTTTAATGGCCCTCAAGCAGAGGAAGAAGGATAAATTCTTGCAAATCGCGGGAATGGTTCGACACTTTCTGAAGTTGCGTTGACTGTCCGCACACGTTGACCCGCTGCTTACAGGGTCGTTGATTCAGACGCATGCCAGTGACGCCTGGCGATGAAGGGACGAGATGAAGGAAAGTCTCGTAAAGCCAATAAACGAACTTGTACACGAACTTGTACGGTACCGCACACAGCGCGGAGTGCGATGCAATCCATGAAGGACGGGACGGTGCGCCGTCTGGTGACAGGTGCTCGTGGCTGGTGCTGTCCGTACAGAGGAGCGCAATGATGTTCAATGTGAAGAAATCCCGGTGCATCAAATATATGGAGACTCGTGAAAAGTTGTCTCATGAACTATATGCATTTTACAAATGGACTTCATCTTGTACCTCTGCACCTTATAGGTGCATTTGTAGGTGCACAAGAACTGTGATTGGAGACCGGTGCCGAAGTTATATTGCCTGAAAAATGCCTATACATTGAAATGCCTTGTCTCTGTCCCAGTTTCTTTAAAGATTGTGATGCTTGTTTTAACACCAAATGGCCACTAATTTATTTGTCACAATGTTAACGCCACTTAATGCATTTACACTCATTTTCAATGCTGTTTTTATTATTTGTATAATAAATTATTAATCAAATGTTCTGGCTCTTCTCCTGATTTGTTTTGATGTGAAGTACTTGTTTTATGCTGTGAAGTAAATTTACAGTCTAAATGATGAGGTCAGCGGATGAGGTAATACAGTATGTTTCTAGTAAATGTAGCAGGTTATTGACCTCCAGAATTTAAAAAAAACATACCAGCACTGGTTTAAAATGAAGTCATCAATACTGACGTAAATGTAAGAATCAATGTACATAACATTTGCATTTATTCATTTGGCAGATGCTTTTATTCAAAGCAACTTACAGTGAATTGTATACTTTTGTAAAATTTTCATACAATGTATACTTTTTTTATCAGTACTTGCATTCTCCTGGGTTTGAACCCACAACCTTTGCACTGCTAACGCTGTGCTCTACCAGCTGAGCTACATTAAACATGAAAAAGTTTAATGCTTTTACATTAAAAAGTAAAATATATTTTAAAACTGAGCCATATCAGTAGCCATGGCACTAAAAGATAACTTTAGTTACACTTTCACAGGTGTTTCACATGTGTTTTTACTTTCACTTTTTGTGAACTTGTGTGGCTTCCTCCTGTCACTCACCATGAGGTCTAGTTAACTTTCTTTTTGCTCTGCGGTTACCAGACCAGTATGAACCAGTTTTCAAGGTAAAGGCTAGTTGATTCAGCCATGTTTGTGTAAGGTGTATTAAATGACCATGCTCTGTAGATAAGAGTCCCTTAAGAAGTATTACCAGCATTACCAGAGGCTGCTTGTGGTCTGATCTCTTTAGATATTCTCTGATAATTTCCACCTCCAAAAAAAGATACTATCAGAGCACTACCACATTTTTAATAATTTGATTTAGTGAAGAGTGGTTTTATAAATAAAAAGGCAGGTGTTTTATCAGATATTTGGCATGGTTAAGGATTAAGGCAGGGAGAGGGGAAGATCACTGGATGGCTGTTAATCTTAAAGCTCTGATCAGTCTCTGAACTGGCTCAAACCAGTTCTGATAGGCAGGGAATGCGTCATTTGACATCTGACTACCTGGTTATCGTGTAAGGTTTAGTTGAGCCCAACCCTTACCTGACTTTCCCTTCTTTATAGCCCTCAGGAGGGAATTTCCCTTGTAAACACCTTTCAAATGAAGATACACCCACACGTTTTACTATATTAGTATAATCATTCCACAGATTTTCATATTGTTTTTATCAGTCTAGTGGTTCTTTCAGTCTGCTAAACCTAACCTTCACAGAAACGTGTATGGCATTGGGTTTAAATAAATACTTGATTTGGCTTATTTATGACCCTTTTATTTAGCAAGGAGCAGTAAAATGTTCAAGGTAGCTGTTATGTTTTTTCACAATGCTAGTAAGCGCATTTAAAGCTAAATGTGTACACACTTAAATGTGACTGCTACAGACAGTTTGTAGTGTGAGCTATTCTTAAAACCTTTTGAACTAAAGTAGCTGTGGCAGTTTTATAACATAATGACAGGCAACATGATTTTGTTAAAAACAGACAGCACGATGTGCTGAATGTTTAGATCATTTACAATCCACTGACAGCATCCAACTTTCCATCGAACTAAAATCCCCCCTTTCAATTTGTCTGTCTTTCAACTTCCATGTTTTTATTTCCTTTTATGGTAGCGTGGTTGTTTAGCTCTACTGTAAATATTTAAGCCAATTGTCCTGTCGGTCTTGTGTGCTGTATGATGCTGATTTAGGATTGTCCTGTCTCTCGCCCACCCATTTCCTGTCTTTCATTGGGTCCAGGACAGTGAACTTTGAAGTCAACAGACTATGTGGCAGCACTGTGTGTGTGTGTGTGTCACTATAGTGACAGAGCAGGGTTAAATTGACTACTGCTTTTATCAATTTACATGGGCACTCACTCAACTACATGGTCCACTCCAGTACAAACCAGTTCTGTGGCTAACGAGAGATAGAGGAACTAATATTGCTTGTGTTGTTGTATTAGGCTTAGTCAGCAAAGAAAAATGTTGATTTAGGTGAACAAGGAAGCAAGGTCTCCTTACTCTCATGCAGCTGACTAAGAAAGAACAAAGAATCAGGACAATACAATGTTTCCAGTCCTAAAACAATAGATTATTGCAGACAGATTTTGTGTGTTGTAAAGTTCAGGTTAAGAAAGGTGTATCTGGGTGTAGCATTCAAATTAATTCATAACGTGAAACACTGTCGGCTGTTTTTTCCTCTGGATTAAGCAACATGAAAAACGATTCCTGTTAACAGTAATGAATTTCCTTTTAGAGAAATGTGATTTTCATAAAAGCAGAACCAGGCTACAGGGGCCAGACTTTCCAACGTCAGCAATGAAACACTAAGTAAACCAGCTGACTAATAGGCTACAGGGAGTTCTCACAAATGGGCTTGCTTTGATAGTTTAACATCTAGCTTCTATGCTAAATACTATTTTTTCTGTTACCAACCCACCTGACCACTGACATGTTAAAAACAGCTGGTAAACTAAGCGAGTAACTTCCCAAGTACTCATTTATACTTAATTATGACCAAGGTTCTCTGTTAACAAACAATAAATAAGGTGTACCGGTGAAGCTGATTTAAGTTTTGTCTGACTGAGAAACATCCACAGCTATGTGACCAGACATCAGTCAGGGTGAAAAACGGTCGCTTTACAGGAAAGAAGGGATTATGAGAGAGGCAGACGTTAAGTGGCATGTTTAAACTGTCTTCCGCTATACTCATGAAGGTATTATTCTGTTTTTCAAATCCGCATACTTTTTTGTTGTACGTCATTGCATGCCTATATGGTGCTGGGTGAGAGATACTCGTAATAGTGATGAAAAGCTTATTGTTACCAGCGGATGAATCAGTTCTTTGTGTATTTGTTTGTGTGTGTATATCTACACGTGTTGCGTCAGTACCGTACGCTGGCACTGACCTCTGCGGTCCCGGCGTCACTCGAGACCTGCTTTGCCGAGTCATTGACGCAAAGTTCACATCCCAAGCAAAACATTTGGGAAATTTCAGTCATGTTTCGGCCATTTTTCTTCCTGTAGGCACGGCTCCATCACAAGCGATGAGTTGATTAATGATTTCTGCTGTGGATAGTGAAAATGTAACACGGAAAATGAAAAACGAGTCACACCCAGTCAGTACCAGCCTATATGCACGTATTTGTATCTTGTGCATGCATGTATGTCTCAAGCAGTATCATTTGTGCTCAAGCATCAAATGTAATATAAACATCAAATCTTAAATCTTATGTAACTGAATATTTGCTTCATATTCCAATTTTGTGGTTTTCTTTCTACGTTTCAATCGATCAAGGTCACAGGTTTGATTTCCATGGAGTGCATGTGCTCATAAAACAAAGCTTGAGTGACTGTTTTAAATGACTGTAAGTTGCTTTGGATACAAGTGTAAATGAATCAGGGCCGTCACAATACTTTACATTCAGCGTCCCATATGAGTGTACTTGACATTTTAACCTCATGTTGCTCTTGGACCTCGGATAGACTCAGTCATCAAATGGGCTTCTCTCTGGAGGGGATCTCCTCTCTATTGTTCTTGCATTGTCGTGTCTGTTCTGGACAGAGCAGTGAAGACTCATCCTGTGTGGCTCTTTTGGCTGCCCCCCGGGGCAGGGCGTCTGTCGTGCTCTGCAGACACTCTGTCTAGCGGCGGTTCCACTGGTCGGCCTTGCTATTGTTCGAACCCTTCTCTCCTTTGTCCTGTTCGCCTCTCCACCTCTGTCCCCACTCCCTATATGTCCTCTTTCTCTCTGCAGGTGTTGAGAAGGAAGCCCTCATACCACACAATGGCAGAACAAGCCTCCTATTTATATATCCATTTCTCTGCTTATTTATTTATTCTCTGGGTAATTTTAGAGTGTTGCTGGTTGTGGATTAGAAGAGAGGTGATTTACGAATGATGAGGTAATGCTACATACAATGCTACATGCACTTAAAGTGGGACAGTGAATAAGCTGACTTTGCCACAGTTGTGAGAGTAACTAACACACACACATTGTTTTTTCCATTTTGATTTGTTTTATTTATTTGTTTGCAGTATGTTAACAGTTTTCAATTAAAGTTGTTTTTGAAAAAATCCAAATGTTCAAATTATCTAAATTTGCACTTATTAAAAGTAAATTGAAAACGACATATTCACACACACACACACACGCACGTGCGCACACACACACGTACCCGTGACCTTTGGGTTTGGGTTAAGATTTTCTAACCCTTAGGCCACAACTGCCTCTATTTAGCATTACATTTACATAAAGTAAAAATAAGTTTTACATATTAAAATACTTTTGTATCACATAAAACATATATTATTATTGTTTTTTTTTTTAAAGGTTAAGATACATAGGGCAAAAATATCAAAATCTAGTACAGGTCTCCCCTATTGAAACGAGGCAGGTTTTGTGTTTTCTTATGAAGTTTTTTAAAAACAATTATTTTCTAATATTGTCTCTCACTGTTTTCCATCCAAGTGTTGCTGGAGTGCAGCACTTATTGGCAGCTGAAAGTATTAACAAGTCAGCAAAAATATGTGTTAACATGCAAAGATCATGGAAGGAGTTCCAATGATGTGGAAATCTATAGAGCATTCTGTGGAATTCAGCAGGTACAGATAATGTGTGGGCTTGTGAATCAGTCATACCTCATGGAAAACTGAGCAATGTGATGTAAGAGCTCTTCATCTCTGGCTCAGCCTGAGGCTGTAACCTCTATTATAAACAAAACGTCACAAAGTGTTTCATCAAACCGAATGAGGTAACAGGCATTGCATGTCTGGATTTTAAAGCTTTCTATGGTTGTGTCATGTACAACTTGACACTGTGTCAACTTCACAAATACAAAGAAATGAGAATTCTTTAGTAATCCTGTTGAATTATGAGTCTGTTTTGACAGAATACAGGGAGGTATAGCTGTGTCATGCAGTGAGACCTGATCACTCTCTCATTGGTTGACTGGCCTAGTCTCCGCCCACTCATCATGCACCAGTGAAACACCTGAGCATTCATTGTTTGCAGCTGCATTGGTGTGGATTAGAAGGCTTTAAAGCTCATTGCTCATTTCGAGGGTTTGCTCTATAGGGGCCAGATCACAGTAGTGCCTGGGTATCAATGAAGAGTTATGTATTCAGGCCATTGTGTCTGTGAGTTAGGGTGGGGGAAGAGCTTGTAAGCAAATGGGAATGGGAATGGGGAGAGATTAGGATGGAATGGGGGAAAAGATTAAGGAGAGTTGGGACAGAATGGAAAAAAATTGAGGAAGTTGTGATGGGTTGGGGTGAAATTGAGGAAGTTCAATAAAAAGTGAATTTCAGGAATAAGCAATAAATCAATACATTTGATAATGGATCATTACATGTTAGTGATTTGTTTTAAGTCATTGGCCAAGGGAACTGAGTTAAGGTTTAACAAAAAACAAAAGCCCCATCAAATTCTCCCTCACTTATGTAGGATGGTTACCAAAATTTTATGTGGTAATGCCAGGACCGCTGCAAGCCTAAGCTTCAGTAATCACAGAGGGTAACCAAGACAAATGCACATGTTAAGATTTTGGACAAGCAAATCCCTCCATCTAATAAAAATACTTCCACTTCTTGACAACAGACCCTTGCACTATTTTTAAGCTGCAAATGTTTTTAGTTCTGTAAGCATTCACAGATATTATGCTTTGTGTGTTTTAAAGTGTAAAATTTAAAATGGTTTTAATGCAGCTCTGACAGCAGCTGAACACTGTAGAATTGCTATTAACCAGCACATACAGGAAACAAAGAAAAAGTTTAACTTAAGTTTCTGGTGCTCTGCAGTCCTTGATTGCTATTAGAAACTACCAACAGCAGGAAGTGAAAGGATACAGTGACCAGGCGTCAACACCTTTTTCCAGGTCGGTCTTGCGCCATTCGGAGACCCAGCAAATGCTGTTAACTTCCTATTTGAGATGCTATCACAAAGTCATGGGGAAGAGTCATTGTTGTAGACTCTGGGCTTTACAGGTGAAGCCGTTGCGATAACATCATGGAGAATAGCTTTCATAAATTATGTCTGCTATTGTGAGCTTGCCTTTGTGAAGTGCTTAGCCATTTCCTTACTGTGTCCTCCAAAAGATGCTATCAGTGTTACTGAATTTAAGTTACTCATCTCTATAAACTCACTCCCCTCACTTTCCAGAATCCTCTGTCTGGTTTTTGTACTCAGTCTTTTACATCAGCTGTGATTTATTTTAAGAAAAACAGGTTGGGGGTTCTTCTGTGTTTTCATTCCTCTTATCCTCTGTCTCCGTTTCCATCTGTGTGCTGTCTTATATCTGTCATCTTTTTATTCTCATACCCTTGACAGAAACACTGTCAACTGTGTGTGTGTGTTGGTGGAGTTACTTAATCATATATTAGGGACAAATTTGTACCCAAAGGGCAAAACCTCCTATTGGGGACAACCTCATTTGTATAAATGCTTTAAAATATAGTAGAGATTTTTTAAATTTTTTTTTTTTTTAATTTAAAAGATTTTTTAAATTGTAAAATAGAAGTCTACAGCATATCCCTGTGTGTGTATTTGATCAAGAGAGAGAGAGTGAAAAGGAGAATGGGTGAGATTAGATGCAGTGGTATGTTGGGCAACAATGATGAGGCATCTGGCAGGCAAGAGGGCCACATGATGAGAGTATGACCACTGTAGCGGGAAGGATTAGGATGGTGACCAATGAGAAGTGAACCAGGCCGAATCAGAGGCACTATTAAAAAAAAAGTGACCTGAATAGGCACCAGCTGATCAAATCCTCATTTAACACATGAACTCATCTCAGAAGATAAGCATTACATTTACTTTATACTTTATTATTCCAGTTTGCCTTACA